>JBBIGC010000131.1:12360624-12373551 GCA_037576955.1 Lepidarchus adonis | reverse complement strand
TAAGGTCAGATTTAGGGTTAGGGATAGGGTCAGGTTTAGGGTCAGGTTTAGGGTTAGGGTTAGGGATAGGGTCAGGTTTAGGGTCAGGGTTAGGGTTAAGGATAGGGTCAGGTTTAGGGTCAGGTTTAGGGTCAGGTTTAGGGTTAAGGATTGGGTCAGGTTTAGGGTTAGGGTTAAGGATAGGGTCAGGTTTAGGGTCAGGTTTAGGGTTAGGGTTAGGGACAGGTTTAGATTTAGGTTTAGGTTCAGGGTCAGGTTTATTGTTAGGGTCAGGTTTAGGGTCAGGGTTAGGGATAGGGTCAGGTTTAGGGTTAAGGTCAGATTTAGGGTTAGGGATAGGGTCAGGTTTAGGGTCAGGTTTAGGGTTAGGGTTAGGGATAGGGTCAGGTCCTATTTGCTGTGCAGAAAAACTTGAAAATGTTGGATGTTTTTATTTTTTGTATAGCTTCTTTGGATTTCCTGGATGAAAGACAAATTCTGAGTAAAACAGTTAAAAAAATCTTATTTTGCTGTTGTTTAATATGAACTTGCTTGCTGATGTTGGTAGCAATTTTCTGAGGTTTTTGTAAAACAGGAAAACATATTAAATGACCAGGCTCTTTATAAACAGGCATGTGCTGTTATGTGACATCAGATTTAATGGTAACCAGCCTAATGGACTGACTGGATATTGTCATTATTATGACTGATATTGTTAGTGTTATTATTGTTGTTGTTGTTGCTTAGTAAAATGGTAAGTAATGGTATGTATGTTCTTCTTCTGTCCATCTTTTCTTCATCTGGTACCCCAGGGTACTGGGGTCTCTTTTTTGGACTTCTCTGCTCATCTCACCCTACAGGTTTTTTAACAGAACTTAGATCTTTGACTGGGTTTGGCTGGGGAGACCATTTTCTTGTCAATTTACAGAAAATCACATAAGTCTCCTGTGTTTATCCACTAGTGTGTGAGAAAAGTGGAAAACTACAGATGCTTTATCTTAACGCTAGAATGACAGCCGATTCACTATAACTAGAACGACTGTGTGCATCAATTGATGCAGCGCCTAGTTTTAGCTTTCTTTACGAGCACACGTGAGCTTTCTTTACAATCACACACGCGAGCTTTCTTCACGAGCACACACAAGCTTTCTTTACAATCACACACGCAAGCTTTCTTTACGAGCACACACAAGCTTTCTTTACAATCACACACGCGAGCTTTCTTTACGAGCACACACGAGCTTTCTTTACGATCACACACGAGCTTTCTTTACGAGCACACACGAGCTTTCTTTACAATCACACACGAGCTTTCTTTACGAGCACACACGAGCTTTCTTTACAATCACACACGCGAGCTTTCTTTACGAGCACACACGAGCTTTCTTTACGAGCACACACGAGCTTTCTTTACAATCACACACGCAAGCTTTCTTTACAATCACACACGCAAGCTTGCTTTACGAGCACACACAAGCTTTCTTTACAATCACACACGAGCTTTCTTTACAATCACACACGCAAGCTTTCTTTACAATCACACACGCGAGCTTTCTTTACGAGCACACGTGAGCTTTCTTTACAATCACACACGCAAGCTTTCTTTACGAGCACACACGAGCTTTCTTTACAATCACACACGCGAGCTTTCTTTACGAGCACACACGAGCTTTCTTTACAATCACACATGCAAGCTTTCTTTACGAGCACACACGAGCTTTATTTACAATCACACACGCGAGCTTTCTTTACGAGCACACACGAGCTTTCTTTACAATCACACACGCAAGCTTTTTTTACGAGCACACACATTTGCATGACATGTCAGTCATTCTAGGTTTATTCTGCTGTAACATCCCCATTTCACCAGCAATTTAGTTTGTGTTTCCATGTTTGTTCAAGAATTATAAAAAAAAATAAAAGTCATTATTCAGATTATTGTAGCAAGAACTTCAATTAGAAATAACAGTGAATTTGTTTGATTTGCATCAATTGATGTAGTCAGTCTTTCTAGTGTTAATCTTCTTCTAAATGTTGCTCAGCAACAGTGTCATGCCTAAATAGGAAATTTGTCTGAACATTTATGACACAGTTTTCATTTATTTACATTGTTTAGATTTACATGTTGGATTGTCAAACAAACATACAAGTATTTGAGGTAATTGTAGCACAGGCCACAATAATTTTTTTGATTTTCCAAACTGCTTATAATTTTTCAGATCATGGGGAAGTTAGAGCTGATTCCAGCCGACTACAGACCCAAAGCAGGGAACACCCTGAACAGGAGTGTGCATTAACTGCAGAAGTGGGTTCACTCTAGGATCCGTGTATTTATTGTCCTTGGGAATAAAATATCATTTTTTGGGGGGTGCCCAAACTTTTGCATGTGACTTTTTTTCAGACCCATGTAAAAGTGTTTTGAGAATTTGATATGTGATTGGATTAGATTAGATTAGATTTAAGTTAAATATTCAGTATATTATGTTAATAACCATATGTCCATGAAAACTGAAGCACAATAAAAGACACGTTAATAAAAGTCCTTTATTTGTAAAATACCTCATAACCAGCAGAGGGCGCCAATGCTTTGTTTAGTGATAAAGTGTGGGCATAGCAGTTACAGTCATATACTACTATGCATTTCCTGTATGCTTCTATTGAAATTACTACTAAAATGATATGTGTAAACATTGTTATATTTAAAGATGCAAGCCATTATGATACTGATCAAATAAAATAATTTGTTTGCACTTCTTGCAAATGGTAAGAACCAACCGCATCCATTCAAATATATTGTAAATAAAGAAATTGTGAGCATAGAAAAAGTAAAAAAAAACCCAGAAAAACAACTAATGTCAACAAATTCCGTAAAATATTTACACAGTGCTCAGACAGATAATAAATTGCCACAAAATGTACAAAAATATGTATAGTATATTTCTCTACTGTATACAAACAATTATTCTCCCTAATACTTTCACTACAATGTTTGACATCACAAAAAGTGCAATTTTGTTCTACTGTACACATTAAACCAAGCAAATCAGGTATATGCGCTTTGCCACAGCTGTAGGTGTTTTATGAAAGATGAGCTCATTTCTGGGCATCAGTGTCCCGTTAAGGCAGTTAAAATTATCATCATGCACACTTATACATCACCAAAAATAGCAAGAAATGGTCGTTTAGATCGAGACCCGAAGATGAAAAAGGAAAAAAAAGAAAGTTCCCGTGCAGTCAGATTTCTGACTGACGCTATGCACCATATTGATGTCTGTTTAAAAATGAATTGACCCTTCAGAACAGTGTTGGTCAGTTGGTGGAGCCTACCCCTGTCTCCCATCACACCAAACTCAACTGACTATCTCAAGACACCGGTCAAGTCTCCAGAAATCTACTGGGTTTGTTAGAGCAAGAACATCGTCTTTTCATGTTTTTCTCCTGCTACTTGATCGTGGAATTATAACACTAGTCATGTGTTTTACATGACTATTTTGCCTAGAGTATTAGGTTTCTTTATCTATAACTTGACAAATAACCTAATTTAATGGCTTTAGCTTAAATTTAAAACAAATGTATAAAATGTGCTACACAAAAAAGTATCATGATGATGATTTTGAGCCTGGTATATGGATCAATTAAGGAAAATGTCCACTATGGGGGACCATGACGTTAATCTTATCTAATCCGATACACATAACATTGCAGTCCAAGGGTGCTCCAAGACAACGATGGAGAACCAGTGGCTCACGCGTCCAAAGTCATGCGAAAATGATGAGCCCTCTGAGCCAATTCTTTGGCAAAGTCACTTGCTTCCTGCACAGCCACTTTATCAGGAAAGTGCAGTGCAGCCTTTTTGGTGGCCACAGCCAGTTGCTTGAGCAGGGCACACAGGTGGCTGCTCTTACAGAGAAGTTCTTGACTGTCCGGTCTGTTCTGTGCTTCAGAGCACAGGGAGTCCATCAGCCTCTGGCCCACCATGATCACCAGCTTACCATGGGCTATGAACTTCTCCGGAGGCTGGCCCTCCTCCAAGCTTCCAACAAACACAGTGATGGCTTTCTTCATTGCCCCAAAATACAGACGGCAATGGTCCGAGATTTGGGACCTGCTGGGAGGTTTTGGAGGCAATGGTTTGGAAACCTAATAAAGAAAAGAATAATTAATGATCAGGAGATAAACAGGATCCCTGTCCACCTCTTAGAGACGGCACCATCTTTAACTTGGTCAGATTATAGTGTGATAGATTAGAGAAACAAATTGAAATATGCAGAACCCTTTCTTTTACTGGGTACCGTTGCACTAGGATGTTCCTCTTTTGAGATAGCAACCAAACACATTGCTGTAGTAACAAGGAGGACAGACTAATAACCGGACATGCTGGCAGCCTGAGTGTCATCATTAGTACCAAGGGCACCCAGACAGGAAGGCAGCAGATGTATTTAAAGAGGAAATGAGCAGTAATGATGAAAGGGCTTTGACATCAAGGTTATTTCCAACACTAACATTTCCAACTATGCTACAGTAAAAGCAATATAGAATTATGACCAGATAATCCCAAGAACTTTGGGATCATTTTCAGGTCACAGCTCAGAAAAGAACACATATTTAGAGAGAAAATGATAACCTGTTTTCCTTTGTTTTCTTCATTTGTGGCTGGTTTTGTGTTATCTTTTGCTTTCTTCTGCTGTTGTTCAAACTCTGTCTTAGTCTGGAGAGAAAGACCATGGACAAAAAAGAAAGATGAAGGCTGTTTGTTATAATTTAAGACATTTAAAATAATTGGACCAAAATGTGGTATATGACAACTTTGACTTTTGCATCAGAAATGCATTTTTACTGGACTATTTCATTAAAAGTGAGATTACTTAAGTACTGTTTAGGTTGGTCTACACACCTCTGAGTCTTTTCTTACCTGAAGTTGCACGTAATCATTGTCATCCCCCTCCAAGTCTGGCAGTGGTTTGTTCTTGCCCAGGCTTGCTCTTTTGTCTAAGGGACTAGCATTCTTTGGTGTCTCTGGCTCCTTTGAAGGGCTTTTAAAGAGAAGCTTTCCATTAGCATTAAGGATGGACACTAGTCTCTTCACATCTTCTGGTACAGTTCGGGCCACCATAACAAAGCGTTCAAGCTGGTCTGGTGTGTGGGGTTGTCCAGGATCCTGAACCAGGGCATCTAAAGACCATCCCATGTTACCAAGAGCATCCACAGACTGCTGGAGAATGAGTCCTGAGTCTTCCACGATGGAGAGCTGCTTCTGGAGCCGAACCTGCAGGTTGGAATCAGTCAGCCGTTGGGCATTTCCTCTAACACCCAGAGCAAAATCAAGGAAGCTGCTGAGTGAATCTGCCACATCCTCAGCTGCTTTGTGGATTTCGTGGAGATGCTGGCCAAGGTGCTCCCGGCTTCTCCAGCAGCTGCTCACAAAGTCCATGAGTTTTGGAATGGCTTGACACACCACTTCCTGGAGATTCAGCAACCTCTGAGCCACCTCTTCATGAGACATTGTGATCTCCCTTAGAGGCTCAGGAGAAGGGGAACTTAGCATTAAGGAATCACAGGAGCTTCGGGAAGAGCTGGACGTGGTAGAGGAAGTTGATGCTGTGGAGCTACGCTGATTGCTGGACATTGATGGACAAGCTCTGCCTTTTACCGCACTCTCCTCATTCTCTGTGTTTATTGCTCCCTCTTTGGATTGGCTGGACACCCTGGACTTCCTGCCCCATGATGGGCACCCTCGAGGAAGGTCGTACATAGTTATACCCCTGTACTCCAGGGGAACAGGACGCTTTTCAGAATCGCTCAGGTTGAAGCTTTGCTGTTTTTGGAGTGCAAGCCGAGATGTTTCTCTTTGCTTGGCAGTAGGTGGTACATCATAGATGCATTCATCACCCGTCTTGTTAGAGTCTGTACTTGGTTGCGCAGCCATGATAGGCTTTGGGACGTCATAAAGGGAACAAGCAGATGTTGTCACAGGCCACACCTGTGTTGGCAGTGTGTCATAATGTTGTTTGTTCGAATGCATGCTTTTGCCATAGTTACCAGCATCATTGCTAGACTTCTCAGGAGTCACAGGCACATCATAAATCCATTCGGATTTTCGGGGCATGGGCATAGTACTGTAGCCACAAGCCACCCTTTGAACGCCATTGTTTGAAGGCACAGGGATGTCATAATTGGACTCTTGAGGGACTGATGGCGGCTCCACATAGATCTGAAAAATATAAGCACTTTCTAACCCAGGGATCTGGAGAATTTGTTTTTACCAAATCAGACACGAAAACACCACTAGCATGATGAATACATCTTAATAACTGCAATTTGTAGGAAGAACTGTAAGATGAAGTGTACTACATTGTGGTATTCCATACATACATTGCTCTGACATGCTTTCCACGTTCTGTGGTCCATGGTTTCATATCTGTTCTGGATGTCTGTGTTTAGCGCCAGAGAGATGTTCCTTATTAAAGGTTGTGGTGACGATACCTGTCATATATAATAATATTCTGTGTTACTGAAAGGTCATGAAGTAGTAGATTTAACATATTTAAATTCTACATCATAAAGTTGTTAACCTTTTATTAATAAAAGTAACTTTTAGCAAAACTTGGAAGAACTTACTGTGCATGGAGGGTCTTTTCTCACAAGATTTGGAACATCATACACGTCTGAATTAGGGTTAGCATTTGTTTGTAGTATCTGCAGAACACAAACAAAATTATATCTCTTTCTTTATCTTTGGTGCTCTACTACTTTTGCATGTGGTACTCTTACAGTAGCACATGTTTAAGTAGCTGACCACATTAGGACCTGTTTTTGTAGACACACATTCTTAGCTCAGTATGTCTACCCAATTAACCCACTTTTCTAATTAAAACCATAATGCACATTAACCAGTGGAGAGCCATTGCAAAGGTAAACATTTTTGCCTTGAGCATGAGGGGAAATCAGCAACATGTGGGCCTGCTAGATCCCCATACCCACCCGTAGCTGACACCTTTCCCTGCCTCTCTGCTTCTCTCAGTCATTCCTGCTACCTGCTGGTTGCAGTTAAGTGCTGTCTGAAGTCTTTTCAGTTCTTTTATAGGCCCATTAAGAAGCTGAGGTGCATGCCTGTCCCCACTGAGAAAGATCCCTAGTCCCCATCTGCAAGTGCTTTAGCCAGCAGGGTGACTGCTTCTTAGCCTGACTTAGCATTGCTAGTTGGGCTTATGAGCCTAAAATGATACAGGACTTTCCTAACCTCATTCATTCAAATGCTAAGACAAACAAATGCCCAGGATAAATATTATTATTATATTATTAAATATTATTAATAGCCCAGGTATTTCTCTAACCATCAAATCACTAGCAACCTTTGGTCTAACAAGGGTTGATCTAAAACGTCCATGATAATACAATACACAAGATGACCTATGAAGCTAGCAAAATGAGATACGCATGCAACTCCATTTGCATTTCCATACCATTTTACATTTTACAAGAAACATGAAGGATTTGCTGCTAGGTGCTACATCGCTAAACTTTATGAGGCCAGCAAAAATGATTGGCAGCAAAATGGGTAAGCCAAGGTAGCTTACATAGCAAATGAAAAGATTTTGCATCCTGTCATTTAGTGACTGTATATACCTAAAGAAATTAAGAACATCAATCATGAATAGTCTCTCTGTAGTAAGCTCCAATGCAGTTACTATAGAGCTATAAGAAAGCAAAATGCTTTTAGCCCCTACCCTGTCACTTCTATTGAGGGAACTTATGAGACTACTAGTCATAGTATATAGATAGATCTCCCAGAAAATGAACTTAAAAAAAACTTTTAAACCCTAGTGGGGCGACATTTACATTTCTAACTTTTGTACCATATATACAGTATCTCACAAGTGATTGCAGCCCTCACTGTTCCCTCAAAATAACTTAACACACAGTCATTAATGTCTAAACCACTGGCAACAAAAGTGAGTACACCCCTAAGTGAAAATGTCTAAATTGAGCCCAATTAGCCATTTTCCATTCCTGATCTCATGGGACTCATTAGTGTTACAAGGTCTCAGGTGTGATTCCACTCAGAACAGGACTCACCATGGTCGACCAAAGAAGTTGAGTGCATATTCTCGACATCATATCCAGAGGTTGTGAAAATAGATGTATGAGCACTGCAAGCATTGCAGCAGAGGTTGAAGGGGTGGGAGGTCAGCCAGTCAGTGCTCAGATCATACACCGCACACTACATCAAATTGGTCTGCATGGTTGTCATCACAAACAGTTTGCTGAAGACAAGCAGACTAAGGACATGGATTACTGGATCCATGTCCAGTGGTCTGATGAGTCCAAGATAAACTTATTTGGTTCAGAAAGTGTTAAGCGTGTGAGGTGGCAACCAGGTAAGGAGTACAAAGACAATTGTGTCTTGCCTACAGTCAAACATGGTGGTGGGAGTGTCATGGTTTTGGGCTGCAAGAGTGTTGTCAACACTGGGGAGCAACAGCTCATTGAGAGAACCATGAATGCCTATGTGTACTGTGACATACTTAGACAGAGCTTGATCCTCCTCCCTTTACAAACTGGGACACAGGGCAGTTTTCCAACATGATAATGACCCCAAACTCAATTTTTGAACTGGCCAAGCAAGCCTGTGGGGCATCCTCAAATGAAAGGTGGAGAAGCGCAAGGTCTCTAACATCCACCAATATCATGATGTTGTCATGGAAAAAGTGAAAGAGGGTTCCAGAGCTAACCTGTGAAGCTCTAGTGAACTCCATGCCCAAGGGTATGGCAAATTTACACTGTTATACAAGCTGTACACTGACTACTTTGTATCAAAATGTCATATCTTTAGTGTTGAAATGAAAAGATATAATAAAATATTTACAAAAATGTGAGGGGTGTACTCACTTTTGTGAGATACTGTAACTTACATTTAACTTACAAGCCACTAAATAACAAGATTCAAACCTGAGAACTGAGTGGTTAGGTGTCTGTCTCTTTAACACAACAACCTTGTCATGCTTACAGCACTGAATGACATACACTTTTCATTTAGAAAGCTGCAGGATGCCTACCCTGTTTGGCACCTCCAGCATTTTGTGTTTTCGTGGGAAAGGTGAGGTGGTTTGAGCTGTTTGTATTGAGGGCTCCATAATCTCATATGTTGGGCTGGCTGCTAATGCCCGTGACACTTTGGGGATTTGATAGATGTTCTGGGCCCTGAGACCCAGTGCTTTAGCATCTGCCAGGGAAAGGACCATCAGACGGTTTGCTGGGGCCAAACCTTCCCGACCATGTAGAGAGCATTTCCACCAGCCAGTGCTTCCTTTCACGTTCTGCTCCATCACTGCAACAATGTCGCCCTTGTGGAATTCCAGTTCATCTTGGCTTTCCGCCGTGTTGTCGTAGAGAGCTTTGGCGTAGCGACTCTAGAAGAGATATTTCAAAATATTTGTACAAATTCTCTCTATTGTCAATGTAGCTAATGAGTAATGTTAACATAGAAAGTTATGTATAACAGCATTGTGCATGGGTAAAAACACTTGCTTCAAAGTATTATGTCAAGAAATTGAAACCAAACACCTGTTTTTGACCATTTTCTTCACAACTCATGTGCAACCCTACCCACTACCCACTAGTTTTCCCATCACACAATGCTACCAAAGCGACGAGGGTGAAGCAATTACTTCTATTTAAGTCAGAAAACACTATGACAACTCAACATGCTTGGAGGAGAATACTAACTGCCAGTTTTGTAGCTAAATGGGAGATGGAAGGCCATCCTACCCACCCAATAAGACGTCATTTATGGCTCAACAGGGAACAATCTCCTGGTGTCCATATCTTTGGGCTGTCTGACTGAAAAAACACAATTATTTGGTGGACTATAAGCTTCCAGGTCTTGTTAGCTGCATAGCCCTTACAGTTCCAGTGAAAAAAGTCAATAAATGTGTAGGTTTAGTAACTTCATTAGAAGAAAGAACAACAGTGTGTAAATATGATCCTCAAGAAAAGCCTAAAAAGAAGATGCGTGAGAGCGGTGACCACTGGAGAGGTCAGTGTCTTCCCAGAGCAAGATGAGAACAAGCACTGGCTTTGTGTGGGGGGAGAATAGCCCCAGCCGTAGCTAGGCACTGCTTTGCTGTGCAACTGAAAGAATGCCACTGACCTTATTCCCTAGATTCTTCTTGGGCAGAAACCTAAACACGTACCACCTGAAGTCATGGCTGTCGAAATTCAGTGTGTAATCCTCCAAACCATTGCAACAGCATAGCAAATCAGATTGGAGACTCTCATGGTGCAAATCATTTAAGGTGATAACCACTTAACACTATGAGTTATTGTTATTTGACTGTACCATGTAATGCAGGATGTGATCACATTTTTAATTGCATACAATTCATACTGTTTTGATGTCATGAAATCACAAAAATAGATGTTTTTTCTTTCCTCAAGGCAAGACATGCAATACGATGGAAAGATTTCCCACAGATTGTTCAGCTTGATTCAAAAGGTTTAAACCTAAAAGAGAGTTTTTAAAAAACCTAATTGTAAGAATATTTGTTAATTTGATGCACAAGGCTATTGTCTAAGGTGATCTTTGATCTTCAGCTGATGTTTGATGACAGTAAGAGACTCTGCAGTTCTAACATTCAGGGGAAATTCATTCAGAACTGAGAAGTGTTGGTGATGTTGGTCTTTGGAGGGTCAGACTGAGCATGATGCTATAAGAGGGTGAGTTGTGACCTGCAGGAGCATTTTTCAGCATTGGTGTTCATAATCTGACGTGGGCAGCTACAGTGGAGTGAAGTATGAAAACTTCAGTGTATTGAAGACCAGACATGTTCTTGTCCCCCTTGTTCTCTTATTTTTCTTTTTGGCCAAATCTTTGAAACATTTACTGAATAGCTATGTTCTGATCACTATTTTCTTATTCTTATTTTTGGGTATATTGTATGGAAATATATGGAGTTATATATACATATATATATATACATATATATATATATATATGTATATATATATATCCTTTTTTTTTTACAGTGATATGTTAAAATAAGACATTTGCTGCAAGAGGCTTCAACAGATGTGGAGGAAAAATCCCTTTAACTGTTTTTTACTTGCTTATTGCTTAGTTTGCATTGATACTGCTGTTCTTGATGGTATGCTACTACTACAACTACTAGTAGTCTCTCTCTCTCTCTCTCTCTCTCTCTCTCTCTCTCTCTCTCTCTCTCTCTCTCTCTTTCAAAGCCCAGTAATCTAAAGATAATTGGATTAGCCCTACAGTCATTCATTTTCCATTTTAGCTGCATTAAGATGGCAGTGACTGCTTGCAGGTGCATGGAAGAAAAAACCCTTTGTGCATCTGGCTCTAGCTTCCTCAAACAGCTTCCGTTAGACACATAAAAGGAAGTCATTTTCCATGTACTTCTCCAAATAAGGGTTCATTTATATCCTCTCAGAACCCCCTTAACAATGACTAAACAGACGAGTATAATAACTTCAATCATTCACACTGTCGTCTATTCATTTTATGCAAACAACTATACACTTTTTATTCTTTTCTTGAATGAACCACTGGAAATATAATCATTGTTTTGCTGTTTATTGTGTGTTCATTGTGCCTAGTTTTCTTCACAGGCGTGCACAACACCACCTGCAGAGTCCTAAACTGAACACCAACAGTTGCTGCCTGCAATGTGCAGGGCCACCGTTCTGGCTCCCAAATATGCACTCGCACACTTGTGCACGCGACCCTTTAAATGAAGGCCCATGTGTTCAGAAATTCCTCAGCAGCAACAGTTACAAACACACACTCGCTCCCATATTGGAAACAAACACTCTTCAGGGTAAAAGAATGTTTCGCTTGTGCAAACACTGCTAATTAAGTGCAAAAAAAGTCAAGTAAGAGCTGAAATGTTTTTCTGGAATGAGTGGCAAGATGCATGATTTTGATTAAGTAGGATTGCAGTTTTTCCAGTATGACAGTAATGAATGTCTCAAATGTGATTGGCTAAACTTTGGAGTTCTTTCAGAATTTCTAGTTATTTTTCTGAATCACCTCTTTCCACAGAAATCTGTTTGTGGTTATACAAAGTTAGTAAGTTATTTAGATATTTTCTCTCAAATCTCAAATCCATCAGCCAAAAAAACACATTCTCATTACTTCCTCTGATTTTTTTAACCTCTTCTGATTTTTACTGCTTATTAATTGCTTTTCAATCTGAGAGAATAGTGGTTGTTTGCACTATTTTTTACTTTCTTTTTTTTGAGGACCAGTTGCAACTAAATCTTGTTCTGGTGTATGATGCACGGTGGCAAAATAAATCTGAAGTCTGACATTTGAACAGAAATCTAAATATATTACACAGCACAGAAACGAGTCTGATATCAATGACAGTCTGGTACATTTACAAGTTGTCTTCTCTCTAATCAGTCACTTACACCAGTCAGTCACAACATTAAAACCACCTGCAGAACACTGTGCTTCCTCCGCCAACGCTGCTAAACCAGCCCTGACTGTGGTACACTGTGTTCTGACACCTTTTTATAACGATCAGTGTGACGTTTTTGTTCTACAGGAGCTCTTCTGTGAGATCAAACCAGCCAGACTAGCATACTTTAGTGATCCAAGGGCGTCCATTACCCTGTCACCAGCTCATGGATTGTCTTTCCTTGGAAAGTAACAAACACTGCATACCAGGAACACACCACATGACCTGGAGACGCTCTGACCCAGTTGTCTGACTATCACAGTTTGGTCCTGATGTTTGTGAGTGTCGAGTTCTTCAAGCAGAGGTCAGGTCAGAGAGAAATATTACAGTTACAAGTTAAAAGTTTTGTGGAAACCAAAATTCTCCTGTAGGTGGGATCCCAAAAAGAGAGTGAGAGAGAGAAAGAGAGAAAGAGAGAGAGAGAGAGAGAGAGAGAGAGAGAGAGAGAGAGAGAGAGAGAGAGAGAGAG
>JBBIGC010000131.1:12332885-12360524 GCA_037576955.1 Lepidarchus adonis | reverse complement strand
ATAACTCCACATGTGTTCATTCATAGTTTTGATGCCTTCAGTGAGAATCTACCAATGTAAATGGTCATGAAAATAAACAAAACACATGTGGTGTCCAAACGTTTGGCCTGTACTGTATATGGTATATTTAAATAATGTAGTAAAAGGTGAGACTGGCTAGCACTCTATGAGTTAAGTGTCATAGTTCATGGTATGTTCCAGTGAAATAAATGTACCTAAAAAGTTCTTTCACAGGGATTCCTCCCTCTTTCAGCAAAGGGCACAACAGCTCAGCCAAATACAGCCAAATGTGAGGGATATCTATGGCCATATCATCTGCCATCTCTAGAGTGTCTGCAAACCTGAAGAAGAAAAAGAAAAGACAAACACGTGTCTAAATGTTCACAAAAGCAATCAAGAATTATTAACAATGAAATATAGCTTGTACAGAGTTTTGATGGAGCTGCTTGTCTTTATTGAAATATTTTAATGAAAGTGCATTTCTACCAAATACAATAATCTTTAAGTAATTTCTTAGAAAAATCCTGGTTTTACACATGTATAAAAGATAAATCAATTACTAGGTGACGGTTTTCCCCTGTGATATTACGAGCAGTGGATAAAGGAGATATATATATAAAAACAGGAGACTGGGTTTAAACTTTACAGGACCACTGTGCCTGCCTGACTACCTCTATCAGCTGTCAGCGTTGGTGAATGTTTATTTTCTCACTGTGGGTTTACCATTACCCTGCTTGAACACAAGAAGAGGACTGATGCTCAGATAAGCGCATTCATTTCGTCCACCCTTCTCAGTTTTCATTCAATTAAGTTTTTCAGTCATACCCTGTCCCTGCTGATTACTGACACTTTAAAGCAAGACATATGTGCCATTTATCACTACTGTAATTATGTTATAAGGCAATAATTAGAACACAGTTAAGTTAAGATTACAAACACCTAGCAATTACACATTCCCTAATTTCTTCTAGCTTCTTTGGGCTCACACACTGCCTGATAATGGTGCAAATTTACATAAAACAATACAGCTACTATCACTCTTTAAAAGACACAATAAGACACACGCTGTGCATGTGTGTGTGTGTGTATGAGTGTGAGAAAGAGAAGAGAGATCGAACCCTGCATATAGTTGTGTCCGTGGAAGGCTGCCCTGTTGGATGAGCTGATAAAAGAGCTGGCCCATGTGCTCTCGTGCAATCTGACTGCGCTCCAGCGTTGACTCCACACACACCCGCACAAATACAGCCAGAGATGCCTGCTCTAGCTCGTCCACACACTGCACTGCCTCCTACACACACAATCACATTATTATAATACATTGATTTTTCAATATTCTATTCAAATACACCCTTAGTAAAAAGTAATGGAATCAACAGTTTCACCAATTTGCAGTGAACAAAGCTCCACAAGCTCCTAAATAGACTTGTTGGTGACGCTTCTGTCAGAGTGACCTTGTAGAAGGCACAAAACTTGCCACTTGGACCGTGAAGCCTTTTTCATAGGGAGGGTTTTTGGATCCTTGTTTTTTGGCTTAGTGCTGCAGGACTGCTAAGGTGAGCTATTACAGTTTCAGGTCATGTAATTGCAAACTCACCTGACATTATTTCAAAACTAAACCAGTGTTTCTTAAACAACATGACTGTGAGTGCTATAAGGATCCTCAGTGGAAAAGCTGCTGAAGTCTAAGCTTTACGGAACAAAAATAACAAAACCAGAATAAAAGAGTGAAAGGAACACCTTGTAATCAGTGATGTGCAGAAACTCATCAATGATAGATTTGGATTTCCTCTCCATTTCCTCCTCAGACAGGACAGGTTTTGGAGGAAGTACAGTTGTGGGGCTTTCCCTTTTTACTGCTGATGGGGAAAAAAACATGAGCAAGTCATGAGTTAAGTCAAGTCAGGGTTATGAGCTAGTTCACCAGGCTACTTCAGCTAATGTTCAAATCCCTGTCAAGTTTCTTTTGCAGTTAGTGCGTCAAAGAGCTGCCCTGATATGAAACATCTTGAACGACAAATTTTGCATGCTTAGGCACAGAGGAGCTCTAAATGGGCTTTAGATAAGCAGACATTGTATTTCATTACTTCAGTTAATAAAAATATTGTGTTAATCTAGTGATTGTCAAAGATAAAAGTTTATGAAATGTCCCAGTACAGGATGTGGTACAGAAAACTTCAAAACATGCGTATCACACTAGTATGTGCATTTACGTAAATCTAGAAAGTCCCACCTGTTTGTTAAACCACGTTTGGCAGATTGCTTGTTCAGGTAAAAATTATTCCGCTGAACCCAAATTCTTTCAGATAATTCTATGATTATGTAGGTGGGGTTAATTTGGTGATACCACCTAAAGTGTAAGGCGCCCCATCACTCCTTGCAGTGAACAAACCCACAGCTCTACCTGAATGTATTATTGTGAATTAAATATAAAATATTTACTAAAATCTTTGATATTTTCTAGAAAGAAAATCAACTGGTTCTTATTTGCCTACATTTAAAAAAATCTGGTCCAGTTAAATATACAAGTGTTCAGTAAAACTATTACATTTCATGAAATTAATAAATAATAATATATAATAGCATAATGTAATGTTTCCTGCTTGTGTTTGTTCTGATTTGTTACAGTCTTGTTTTCATGATAAGGTGAAAGATTATTTATCATTTAAATGCATTTAAATTTTAAATTTTCACCACTTAATTTGCAGTTACATATGTATTGGAGACAAAGATGTAACTGTAATTAACAAATGAAAAATACTAGTTACAATTATGAAAATTCTGGGTACAATGCAATTCATTCATTTAAGTTTCTTTTTGTTGGTTTTAATTGCTTCACATGGAAATGAATAGCGGAATGTGATACTTGTAATTTAATGTAAGTTCTGTAAAGATTCACCAAGTAAAGTTTATACTATACTGCATATATAAGAGTATTGGAGTGTCTTACAAGGTTCCCTGGGTCTGTTGTGCTGTGCATCGCCCCTGTCCTCAGAGATGCTGGCTTTGCGGGGTGGTGTGTATGAGTCTTCTCTGCGCGGCTCCTCAGTCTCCAGTAGCTCTTTACTGCTGCTGCCACGGCTCAGAGGCCGCGAAGGTCCTGAACTCAAAACTTTCTCACTCCGACTACTGCTGCCCCTGTGGAGAAAAAAACAACAACAAACTGCTGATCAGCACGGTGCCATTTTAGAATATAAATGAGTATAATAGGAAAAATTGTTTTAAGTCATTGTACCCATGAAGTACAACTTTACAACTTTTTATTTACTTGTGTATATGGGGCCAAGAATGTATGGATAGCCTTTTTGCCTTTTTGTATTTACAAGTAATCATTAATATAAAAATTTGTTTGATGACCTAAAACATGTACGTGTATAAGTAAATTGTATAAGTAATCACAGCATTGTATAACTAAAAATAATTATGTAATGCATAATTATGTAAAGTTTAATGTATAGCAAATCCACCATCTCCTAAGGGGGAAATTAATATTATGAAAAATACATAAAAAGAGCTGGCTATGAAAAACTGGCTGAAAAGATAAGAGGCAGAAAGAACATAAAATGCCTTCTGAATGCCCAGCTAAAGTAATACTTACAGCAATGAACCTAAACTCTGAGCTGTAATGCTTTAAGCCAGCTAATACAAGTCTTGGTGCCTGGAAGCTTATATATCATTAAGTTAGGCTAGTTTATCAGTGCCAACAGTGGGAGCAGGTATTGTCTGGGTGGTGGATCGTTTTCAGCACAGCAGGGAGAAATAAATGAAACAAAATGTCAGTATTAGTATTACTCTGTGTGTGTGTGTGTGTACTGCACTGAGGGGATCAGACATAGTACTGCTGCTTAAGTTTATAAGCACTGTGAATAATTCCCCAACAAAAATATCCAACCAATCCAATTCCACTGTGGCCAGGAATAGAAACTTGATGAAGGACATGAGGATGACAAACACAATTAACAACTTGAAATCTGGTGGACCAACAGGTTTGATGTATATAACAGAGTGGACAGTAAGTGGACACAGTGTTTAAAAAAACCCACTTATACAGACAATCTTATACATTGTGAATGATAAAACATCCAGATAATATTTGCTCAATGGTGGTACTCAAAGTTCAGACAATTTATAATTGCTTTTTCAATAATAATAATAATGCACTTGTTTATGTGACTGTGTATACTTACCTCGGAAGAGGGCGTCTGGAGTCAGATTCAGTGGTCTGTGACGGTGGGACCGTGGATGGGGTCAGAGGTGACTGTAGTGGTGAATAACGGTTCAGACTACTGCTACCAGTGCGGGACAACTCTGCCAGACACACAGACATACAGACAGAGACAGTTCATAGTTTAGAGAGTATTGGGACAAACCCCAGATTACTGCATTCTTAACAAACCTGTGGGACTCAGTTACATGCTTACCTGAATCATTGGTTTTGGCTCCTCCACTGCTGCCCTTCACCCAGTTTAATTGTGCCCTTGGACCCAGCTGAATCTTATCATCAATCTGAGGCTGGGGGTGGGGTGGGAGTAGATGAGATATGGGCAATTTATCATCGATTAACTTTTGCATTCACTAAAGAAGCCAAATTCAAGCAATTTACATGATTAGATTGATTAAGTAGGGAGCAGGATTCTCCATATTATGGGATAAGCTTGATACCGTATATTACAATTTTTTCCATCAGAGGTGCAAAAATATTCCAAAGAGCTGCAATGAAAACGCAGCTGTCCAAGAGCCCCTTCTTAAAAATGTAAACATTGATCATTCTGCCTTTAATTCACTACTATTCAATTAAATTTAAGTCACAATTCACTCATTTTCACAGGATGATGCATAAACCAGGAATGAGTGAGAGTTCAGCACTCGTGTAATAAACAGAGCAGTCACACAAACAAACCTTGGAGATTTTGGGGATTTTAGTGGGGTCAATGGTTCTGCTGTTTTTGGTCACCGGTACAGTGTTCCAGGTCTCCTCCCTTTGACCACGCATATCCCTCGGTTCTGTAAACACAACAGCACTGCTAAATTACACATGCCATCACTCACACACACACACACACACACATACACAGGTGTTTCTGAAAATGAACAGTCTGCTGTTGACAAAATGAAAGGATATATCATCTTTATGTTGCAAAGTTAGAACAACAGAAAGTACAATACAGTCAAAGGTTTGAAAATACTGGATGGCTTCTGAAACTAAACACCATTGCATATTGGCAATAAATCTTTCATTATTTAATAACGCAGTCCTGTCTCGAATCCCCATTTTATGTTGCAGTCTGTCTCTAGACCGGGTCGTAACACACACGCTTTGGTGATTTTTATAAAAAAAAAATACACAATATGTTCAGCAAATTTTGATGAATGGTTACTTTTTATGCATTTTCAATTAAAAAAAAACACACATTATAATGACACTGTGCAAAAGTTTGGGCACCCTAAGAATTCCAAAGCCTCAAAGATTCTTTCTACAAGGTTTCTGGAAGTCCAAGAAGACTCTCGGAGAACTGCTTGTATGCTGGAAACTCAAAATCCCCATTTTACTCCAAAAAACCTGCAGGAAGATTTAGCAGACTCAGGAGTGGTGGTGCACTGTTCCACAAGACCTTCATGGAAGAGTCAGCATAAGAAAACCTTACCTGCATCCCCACAATAAAACCCAAAATCAGAAGTGTGCAACAGAACATCTACAGAAGCCTGATGTGTTTTCAGAATCAGAACCAGAAAAAACTTTATTATCCCGGAGGGAATTGTTTATGCAGCGACTACACATGGAGACATTACATACATGGACTAATACACGGAGTAAGATAAAAGAACACAGCAAGTAAGATAAAAATATAGAGAAAGGTGTAGATAAAAATGGCAGAGTATAAATTGGGTAAGATGGTAAGTGTGAGCGAAAGGATACTGATTTAGAAACTGTAATTAGTAATGAGTACAGTAAGGTAATAAACAGAATAAATTATAAGGCATTAGCAGCGTAGATATTGCACATTATGTCCAGGCTGTTAGTGAGAAAATGAATTATTGCATATTGAATTATTTTGTAGATGAGTGACAGCGGGAAGAGTTAAAGAGTCTGATGGCTGTGGGGAGGAAGGATTTTCTATGGTGTTCAGTGGAGCATCTTTAATAATGCAAGGCTTACTCTAAAATTCTTTGCTCCTTAAATGTTGTGGTGGCCAGATTACTGTGCTATTCTGTAAAGACAAATAAAAAAAGTGAAGCTAACCTGGCCTCCTCTTCTCCTTGGACAGCAGCTGTTGATGGACCTTCCTCTGCTCCTCTTGCTCTTCAATCTTGGCATCTTTATGGATCTGCTCAATGGTTTTGGGCCCCTGTTCAACTCTGCGTGAAACCCAGTTATGCTACAAGCACAGAGACACAGTAGGTTGTCTGGGGTTAATTTAGGATTTATTTGGCATTTCTGACAGAATGGCAGTAGTCTGAATGAATGTTTGTAAGTGCTAAGTGCTAACATTAGCCACAAGACAGTGTGAGTTAATATCAATCTTTTGCCTGCCAGTCAAGAACAAGGTTGAGCGATATTCTATCAAAGCACTATACAGCTAAATACACTAATTGCCTAATGTTTTCTACTACTTCAGCATTAAGCCTATGCTGGCATGTAAAGGGTAGATTACTTTATCATGGCAAATCCAATAATGTTCCTGATTAAAAAATGCATCCAAAAATAAGTACATTTTTCTTAAAAAAATTTGTCTCTGGACACAAAGCATAAATGTAACAGGTGAACAAATTTGTCATACAGTGCTTATTTTTCATCCTGAACAAAGTTTTAATGTCCTCTTTATTCATTTCCCTTCTAGACAATGACTGGATACAATAGTGGATACTCAAGGTTACATTTTTGTCAAATACAATAGTGAAACACAGCCACATGCACACTTACCAATCTCAATTCAATCACATCCTGAAGCATAAAGCGGATCCGGGAAGATGTTTTCCGCTCTTTGACAATTTTCTCCATCTGGTTGAAGTACTGGTCCATGCGAGGCTATTTAAAGACATAGTGCAGAGGCTCATCAAACCATTGGTACTGTTCACTTCAGCCAATTTGCATACACACACATGCCTGCAGGCTGTGTCTATAAGAGTCAACTGTATCCTCTGTACTTTATCTGATGGTGTTACTATAATGTAAAAGGCCTTTTTTACATGAAGGCATTTTATACTATAAAAAGGAAAGAAATTCATATACATTAATAAAATGTTCCTTTTTTTAGGTGCCTATAAAACACTGACCCACTGAACTAGACAGCAATGCAGACTGAGAATATTCCCACCAATCAGCAATGATATTAAAATCAGTAAGAGCTAGACCGGGTCCAATATAGCAAGGATTGTGGGGTGGGTTGTTTTTCTGCTATGCAGTGGTCAAAAGTGGCCCAAGGATAGACAAACAATGAACTGGGTCAGAAGGCTCCTCACCTGGACTATACACTTCACTGAATTACTGTACTGTAACTCTGTAAGGGCCTTGCCTTTTGCATCCTATATTGCACATTGCTTTTGTGCATGTTATATTCTACACATCTACTTTTATTTGTAGATCTTGCGCTACAACTCATTCATTTCATCAAAATTCATATATTTCACTCTATGTGTAATGAATCTGTATGTGTCAAGGCATATAATTCTTGGAATTTCAATGATTATGGCTTACAAATAATAAAACCCAAAAACACTGTCTCGGAAAATTTCAATATCACAATAAAAATAAATATTTTATACAAAAATGTCAAGCTTCTGAAAAGCATGTTCATTCCTATGCACTCAATACTTAGTTGTTCCTCCTTTTGCATGAATTACTGCATCAATGTGACGTGGCATGAAGGAGATCAGCCTGTGGCACTACTGAGGTGTAATGGAAGCCCAGGTTGCTTTGATAGCAGCTTTCAGGTCGTCTGCATTGTTGGGTCTGGTGTCTCATCTTCCTCTTGACAATACTCCATAGATTCTCTATGGGGTTTAGGTCAGGTAAGTTTGCTGGCCAATCGAGCACAGTAGCACCCTGATCATTGAAGCAGCTTTTGGTACCTTTGGCAGTTGGGCAGGCGCAAAGTCCTGCTGGAAGATCAAATCAGCATCTCCATAAAGCTCGTCAGCAGAAGGAAGCATAATGTGCTCTAAGATTTCCTGGTAGATGCTGTGTTGACTGTGGACTTCAGAAAACACAGTGGACCAACACCAACAGGTCACCCCAGATCATCACTGACTGTGGAAACTTCACACTGGAGTTCAAACAACATTCATCTGAAAAGAAGACTTTGGACACTGAGCTACAGTCCAGTGCTTTTTCTCCTTAGTCCAGATAAGACCCATATGACGTGGTCTCTGGTTCAGAAGTGGCTTGACACAAGTAATGCAACATTTGTAGCCCATGTCTAGGATTTGTTAGTGGCTTGTGATGAGTTGACTCCAGCCTCAGTCCACTCCTTGTGAAGCTCCCCCCAAATTTTTGAATGGATTTTCCTTGGCAATCCTCTCAAAGCTGCGGTTGTCCCTGTTGCTGGTGCACCTTTTCCTACCACACTTTTCTTCCACTCAACTTTCTATGAATATGTTCACTCTGAACAACCAGCTTCTTTAGCAATGACGTTTTGTGGCTTACCCTCCTCAGTCTCCCAGACTGAGACCATTTAAAGGCTCAGGAAACCTTTGCAGGTGTTTTGAGTTAAAAAGCTGATTAGGGTGTGACCCCCATAACTTTCCAAGATTGAACGTTTTCACAATATTCACATTTTCTGAGACAGTAAGTTTTGGGTTTTATTATCTGATTATATATATATACATACATATATATTTCACTACGTTATTATTTGTAGAACAGTGTATGTTCATGAAATCAACGGATTCAATCTTGATTGAATATTGGATGTCTACAGCATCACTGTCAGCAAAGCAGAAACTATATAAACTGCCAGACTGCAAATGCTGCTGCTAGAAAATGTACCTTTGCCTTCTCAAAGTCGAGGTCCTTGCCAATGGTGGTGAGGAGCCTACAGAGACACTCCAGACTTTCATCGTCATGGTTCTTCAGCAGCTTGACCACACAATCGTGCATAATGGGCTCCGTCAGCATGCGAAGTTTAAAAAGCTCACCAATGAACTTAATATTTCCAGTAGAGCGGCGGCGCGCTTTATCCTTTGCCTCCTCCAGCTCCTCTTGCAACCGTTCCTTTTCAGTGACCTGAGAGCAAAATAAAAAGAAATTGCTACATAAAAACTTATACAACTGTTTATGACTCAAATGCTTAAACATTTTGCAAAACTGAAAATTATTTCCATTTCCTCCTCAATGCCAATTAGGATGCAATCAGCAAAATATTTTTGATGTCTGCTTTTATTACTTTTGCATTGGCAAAGTAGTTAAATAAGTAATGTACAGTTGTGATCATAAGTTTACATACCCTGACAGAATTGATTATTTCTTAACCATTGTCAAAGAATATGAATGATAACACAAAAACTTTTCTTTCACTCATGGTTAGTGGTTGGCTGAAGCCATTCATTATCAATCAACTACGGTTACTCTTTTTGAATCATAATGACAACTACCTAAATGTCATGTTGGAATGTCCAAGTTTTTTTGACAACATACTGCATTCATCTTGCCATCAATTGTGACCAAATTTCCTGTGAATTGTAGCTCACACATCGCCAAAACATCAGCAATCTACCACCGTGTTTCAAGTAGGAATGGTGAACCTTTCATCATAGCCCTTGTTGACTCATCTCCAAATGTTTATATAGCATTTATGGTTGTGGCCAAAAAGTTCAATTTCAGTCTCATCACTTCAATTGACTTTGTGGCAGAAGGTTTAAGGCACATCTCTGTGCTGTTTGGGTCACAGGTGAAGGTTCCTTTAATAGCCATTCATACCCTTTTGTGTCAAGATGTGTGCATGTTATCAGGCCAAATCACCAGGGTATGTAAACTTTTGATCAGGGTCGTTTCTGTTGTGATCATAATTTTAAAGGGTGAACACAGTTGATTGACAAATGGCTTCAGCCAATCACTAACCATGAGTGAAAGAAAAGTTGTTGTGTTATCATTCAGATTCTCTAAAAAATGGTTAAGAAAGCAGCCAATTAGCACAGTGCAAAACAACAAAAATGTCACTTTGTTAAAAACATTAATAACTGCTATCTCAAAGGGCGAATATTGCTTGCACATCTGTCCAAGAAGTTAACTTGATATAAAACATGTCTTGCCCATTTGGGGAAAAGAATAACAATGAAAACATGATGTTAAGTAATATTCTAAATGATGCTTACAGATGCTGCAGAGTCAAGCTCCTTCTGCTTTTTCTCAAATACGGCATCATCCATTTTATCCCTTTCAAATTCCTTCTGACAGCGGTTAAGCAGCAGCTTTCTGAAGTTCACTGTGGTGCCAGGTTTGTCGGTCATTGGTACCTTCAGCTGCCAAAAAAATGAAAAAAGGGGGAAAAAATTAGGAAGGTTAAGCTATTATTTAAGCAAAATCTTTGAAGAACACAATGCAGAGTGTTGAAGAAAAAACACAATAGCAAATAAGGTAACCAGTCTTTTTCTTCCTATGCTTAAAAAACAGTGAAAAGCAAACTGTTCCAAACATTTTACAGGAGTGTATGCATTAAAAGAATAAAAATCATTAAAATAATAAAAGGATCCTACAGTAGCCAGGCAGTGGCACATGTTGCCATAGGCCACAGAAAAGCTGGGTTCATCAATGGCCTTCTCGAACACCAGGTCTATGACACCTTTCAGTCGCTCTTCCGTGTTAATGGTCAGGTCCGTCACTTGTTTCATCAATGGAGTAAACATCTGTGGTGTAAGTTTGTTCAGGATGCTCCGAACTTTCCGCAAAAGATCCTGAATGATTAAAAAAAAGAAGCCTTTAAAAAAAACTTTAAAATAAAAAATATACAATATTTGTGTGTGCCATTTCTCAGGGCAAAACCAAACAACAATTTTTTAATATGTAGATTTACAAATATGAATGAAACCATTGACAAATTAACTGAGCTGATTTCAATCAACCAGCTGTAGCCAACCTTCTTTTTGGTCTGCAGGGGCTTAAACTGGGCGTGTGCTTATGTGTAATCAAACAGATGAAGGGAGACTGCTGCAGAGATGATGGTCATTAGGTTTCATGTCACCGCCTCAAAAAGAAGACCTCTACACTTCTGGCAGAACACCTTTAGACCTCTTGGTCTGCCCTGTAACATTAGCTGCAGATGGCTGACAAACTATCAGTGTCCATGTCTTGCTTGTTCATTATCCTCCACCACATCGGTTTCTTCTTTTTCCACCTTGTTTATCAATGCCATCAGTTACACAACAAGGTCAAGCATGTGAGATGAAAGACGTGACTAGACAATAGCTAATTAATATGCATGTCATATGGACTTACAGTAATTTATAAGTTATAGTAGATCACCTTTAGTATTTTAATCTGGCAAAATGATAAACAACCATCAGATTTTTCTGTCCCTCTAAAAAATACTGAGTCAATGATGGAGAACATTTGAGCATCAGATATCAGAATGACAAAACCATATTGATCCTGGAGAAAATGTATTAGTTTTCTCTCATATAAATAGCCTACATGTGACACAATCAAATTTGTTATTTGTGTGTGCTTTTTGTGGATGAACATTTGAAATTGGTATTAACGTATTTTGGTGGTGGTAAATAGCAAGTGTGTATATATTGTGTGTATACCTGAGTTTTCATGGTCTCTGGATCTTCTGTGACTGCCTCTCTCTTCAAACCAGGCTTCCAGGCATTTTCAGCCTTTTTGAGCTGAACATCGTTGTTTACACTGACATTCATGATGATTTTCCTTGGCGGTGGTCTCCTGGCGCCCAGAGTAAGGAGCTAAGAACAAATAATAATAAATGTTACTTTATCAACAAAGAGTTCATAATTGCAATTACGTTTCATCTCTAAACATTAAAATCTCATCAGACCACAGTTCCAGTAATCAATGTCCTTAGTCTGCTTGCCATCAGCAAACAAGGTGTCTTGTGCATCATCTTTAGAGACTTACTTTTACTTTATAAAAAAGCTAATGCAGAAAATCAGACAATTTTATCTGTTAAATTTTAAAAGACAAGAAGGTGTATATAACCTCTTCACAAGCTGTGTGTCTGTGTGTGTGTGTGTGTGTGTGTGTATGTGTGTTGGGGTGGGGGGAGTGGGGGTGAGGTGGAAGGTTACTCACTGGTGGTCCTCTTGCTCCTGGTAACTGCCTGGTAAAATCAGCAAAAGCTGGAGTGAAATCTGGTCCTCTGCAGATTAGCCTGGGGTCTACCATTCTTAACAACGGAACCTTGGTTTGGTTAATCTGAAAAAAAAAAAAATAAAAAAAATCACAATGCAGTACTGTGATTTCATCACCAGGATGCATACTTTACAGCAACTTATACAAAACTTCAAAAATGAATGAAACCGCAAAATTCACAGAAATCTATTACTTTGCATGGAATAAAACATTCATACACAGAGCTAACAGTAGGACTTTCACTATTGTTTTAGTAATCAAACAAACCATTATTATTGCAATGCTGAGAACTGAGTAATTCACCATTTCTTAACAGAGCAATAGCAAACCCTTAAGCTTTTCAAAAGATTCTAGAATAGATCAGCTGGCTGAAATATTCACAAAAGAAATGTTCTAAAAATAAAATGAAAACCAAAAAAATAAAAGGTGTTTTATGTTAAAACATGTTATGTATCATTAAAATTATTTGTGGTTACAACATTGGCTATTTTTGAGGAGAAAAAAAACGGAAAATGCAGTTGAACGCCTATTAAATGGTTTACAGTAGTAAGGGACTCTGGCAGCTCCGTTTGCAGTGTGTGTGCTTATGTGTGAAGAGAGGGGAGAAATAGAAAGAGTTTATTGCTGTTAATGCTGTGATGTTTATGTTTTGTTCACTGGTCATGTTGAATAAGAGTTCATGTGGATTGGTTTGTGAAAGGGGGGGCATCAATTACAGCTTCACCATGACATCTCATGCTGTTCACAAGTTGACTTATCGCTTGGCATCCCACACTTCTTGAAGGACGGCCCCTCAGGTCATTATGGTTCTGGGTTACAGAGATACAAACCTCTACATGGTGACCCATAGGTTTTTAAAAATTTGATTCAGGTCTGGAGAAAGCACAGGTCATTCCATTCAAGATTCCCCAGTCTCCAGCACCTGCTGATGAGCTGAAGCATTGTCGTCCATAAAGATGAAATTAGACCAGTGTTGTTCATGCCGGGGCACAATGACTGGACTAATGATGTTACTAATAGGTAATATGGGATTGTCATTGTAACATTAACAAAGCAAAGTGTAAATAAGTTCTGTATTGACTAGACACACCTGCCTACACTGTTACACCACCACCACCAAAGCTAAAGCATAGCTCTCTCCTTGACGTCTCCAGCATTGTTGGTGACCATCATTTCTGCTCAACGTGAATTGACTTTCATCAGAGAACATCACTGAGGCCCACTGGTCAAATCATGCAGAGTAAATGCTCCCTTGGCTCATGCAAGATGATGACGCCCGTGTCTGGTGGTGTGGTCAGATACCCTTGCAGGTCATCTAGCATGCAGACCACACAGATGTAAACAGTTTTCAATGGTCTGACATGACACTTGGGTTCATCTCACCTCCTTAAATGTGCCTGGAGTTACATTCATCATTTGATTCCACAGGACACTGTTCACAATGAAGCGATCATCAATGTGAGATGTTGCCAAAGGACGTTCACTTCTATGTCTTTCTGTGACTCTTCCAGTCTCTGTATCTCTGTTGCAACCTGCTGATGACTCTGTGACACTCTGAGCTCAGTGGCCACTTCCGTCTGAGAACAGCCTGTCTGAAGCCTCGCAATGGTGAGGTACTGTTGATCAATTGTTAGGTGTCGTCTTGGTCTCATGATGTTAAAAAGTGAACAGCATGGCGAGGAGGACTGTGTAAATACTGATTCTGAAACTTATTGGTCGATTCATGGATCAAACACCTGTTGTGAATTTTGCCATTAAGCCTTGTAAGAGAACAGCAAGTCATGCAAAAAAGTACTGAAACAATAAACAGTTGAACATGTGCATTAACAAATTTAGGGAAAGTCACATTAAGTTCACCAGTTAAGGTTATGTGCGTTTTAGGTTCATTCTGATATTTTCCCCGAAAGCCGAATATCCCCAATATTTTGTATAAAAGACAAAAAACATGAAAATACTTCAGAATCTACTCATGAAGGGCAATAAAGGCAGACGTAGGAATAAACAGATAATTCAACAATTGACCAATCAACAGTAAAACGATATAAGCTATATAACAAGCTATACAGTATAAATTAATGAAAAACTGCATAGAATAATGGATAATAATTTCAGATCATTAAAAACCCCCAAACAAAAGCATTAATATTTCCTATCCATTCATCAGGTGATGAATATATCTGCCTAATACAATTTAGCCTCACTCATTTAAGATGAAGATATAAGAAAAATTTCATTCTAGACTTCTTTTTAAAAGAGAAAATATAGGCTAGCAAATCAGAATAGATTATTCACATACAAAAACAGTCCAACAAGAGAGTCTGAAAAAGATCATTTTTGCAGTTCTGTGCACCTTATGGTACTTCCCAGAGTGGAACAGATTATCCCATCGATAGAAGCCCATTATGTGTTGATTCTTATCAAAAACTCCACATTTCACAAATTACAATCCATTCACTTTGTGACTGAGGCAAATCAGAAAGTGAAAACCAGATGGAGGCAAACATGCAGAGTAAGGTTAAAACTAGAAACTCAATCTGAAACTGAAAGTTCTCAAGAAGGTGAGTGATCCTGTTCAACTGCTATTTCACTTATCGAACAGCTTTAAGACAAAGTATTACTTATTTAAAAAACAAGCCTCTCACCCTCAAGTCTAAAGACAAAAGTTAGATCCTTTATTTTGAGTTACAAGGTTCACTTATTAGCAAACTGATTCCTAAATCATCACACAGACATGCTAATGCAGTTTTAGGGCAAAGGATAAAAAGGATTAACAGTGTAAATTAGATTTTTAGCTGAACTATTACTTTAACTGCAGAGAGAGTCCGGAGCAGATTAGGCTGTAAAATTGTGTATCTGATGTGGGACGGACGCATTTCCCGCTTGTGTTTCTGCTAAATTGAGCTGGCTGCCAAGTGTGACATAACCATAATACAATTTTAATGAAAGCAGGATGTCTGAAGGCTCAGAGTAGAGATTTGCTTAGCATAGACAGGCATGAACTACAGTTCAGTGTGGGCTGCTTTTACACACAAGAGAGAAGTAGTATAATGGTTTCACAGATCACACGGCCATGATTAAATTATTCCAAGTATATTTTTAATACACTACCATTCAAAACTTTGGACCCACCTGACTGAATCTTTTATGATCTGAGAATTTTGATCAAGACTTACACCTAAGTTCCTAAAACAACTATCACAGCAGTCCTACAAACACCTCAAACCACCTAAATCAAAACCTCAGCCTCAGTACTCTATTTAAATCACCTTCAACTCTTTATATTGTGTGATCTTTACATCATCTATGGATTAAAATAAATGGTGAACACTACTTTAAATAGTTAATACAGTAATCTGCGTGTCCTTTTGTAGCAAATGGACACAAGCCAGATAGTAGAACAGATGGATAATATTGTGCACACTCAGTAAGTTTTGTCTATTAAAAATGCTTTTGCTAACAAGGTATGTTAAGAAAATAAGTTTGGAGACACAGAGCTACTTTGACTGATAATAACCACTCAATTGTTTTGAGTTTGCCCGCACAAGAAGAATATGGTTATGTGAGCCATGCCTTGGCCAAAAGAGAACTTTCAGAGGACCTATCATCAAGAACTGCTGATTTACATATAGCTGGAAAGGGTTCCAATGTGATTTCAAAGATTTAAGAAATCAGTCTACCAGATCTATAAATGGAGACACTTTGTAACTGGCTACTCTACCAAAAAGTGGGCGCCCAAGAGCACAACAAATACTCTTTCAGTTAAAGAAAAAACCCAAGAGTGAGCCAAAGATTTGAAGGCATAATTGGAACTGAATAGCCTCTGTGTTCATGAGTCTACAGTTTGTAAAACATTGTACAAGCAGAGCGTCACGAAGGAAGGTGCTGCTTATTAATACGAACATTGCTGCACACCTGAAATTTGCAAAAGGGCACATTTACACTGCACAGCAGTACTGGCAAAATGTTTTGCAGACTGATGAAACTAAGTTTTCTGAAACTAAGAACGATTAGGGGGAAAACACCCAGCACTACATCCGGTATATAAAAGAGCACTGCGTATTACAATGAAAACATAATCCCAAACAAAGTACGGTGAAGAAAACAATGATTTTGGGGTGAAGTTTGGTGCTGCAACATTACAATAACCCAAAAACACCGGAGCTAGTCCACAACAGAATTGCTTCAGAAAAACAAAATCCACCTTTTGAAGTCAGAGCCCAGACCTCAACCCAATAGCGAAGCTATGGATGGAATGAATTGAAAAGCGCTATATGCAGAAAACGTCAGAACAACATGACGGAGTACATCACATTTGTCAGCACCCTTGACTTAGATGAAGATCAGTTCACATTTTCTGACAAATTAATGCTGAAAATTCCAATGGTTCACATACTTTTTCTTGCCACTGTATTTACAATTTTGAGATGTACAAGAAATAACAGCTAATTGAAAAAGCACTGAGGTGATGTGGGTTTTATAAGCAGGGATGTTATACGTTTGACTCGCTACAGTTATACATGCACTCATACATGTTGATCAAACGCCTCCTTTACAGCTGCACATACATGCCCTTATGTGCCTTCCTCCCCCTCACTTCTATCTCCAATCAGTCTCTTACACTTGAACAGTTCGGTCACTGACCATTTCACAACACAGGAAGAATTTTGATTTGTAAAAATCAAATGTTACGAGAGGTGAAAACAACAAGAGGCCTTCAATCACTAGTTAGATTTAAAGACAGACTCTCATTTCATCTCACCATTAACCAGAACATCTGTTTGTCAATCATAGCCAACCAACCAACTTGCATCCCATGACTTTTCAACTTGGGCTATCAGTGGGATTTGGGAAACATTGCAGGACCTACCTTGTCCAGAACGACATCACTGATCTGGGGTAAACCTTCTGGTTTCTGCACACAGGCTGGCATGAACTGGAAGCCCAAAAGGAATTCCCGGTCATATTGCCTTTTACCATTGGCTTGTTCAAGCACTTCAACAAGAAAGTAAAGCATAACAAAGTAGTGAGGCAAAGGGATTGTAAAACTGCACTTTTACATTTTCCAACAGTGTTTAAAGTGCTAACAATCACAGAAAATAAACATGTTGTTACATTAGTTAACCACAAAGTAATGGGGTTAGGGAGAATGTCTCTACCTGGAACCAGATGGTCATATGCAATTAACACCTTATCTGTCTGATAATGCAAGTTACCGGCTCCCCCTTCTTACACTTGTATCCCCTTATTATCAGTTTTTTTTTGGCCACCAACATAAATTTTGACAATATATTTATCTTTTCCATGACAGAACAAAGAGTTGCATACAAAAGATTCATGCAACAACTGAATGCTAAACATTTTTTGTGTTTTTATTATACTCAAACATATTAAAAAGCCTAAATACCTTCCTGTATGAGTGAAGGAGTCCCTGCTGAGCTCTTCCTGTCTTCAGTCACCTCAGTGTCCATACTTTCTGTCTCAGACACATGTCCAGCTCCATTCCTCATCGGCTCTGTCTCGGTCTCTCCGTTCTCTTCTGGAACAGGAGGGTTCTCCTGGAGCTCCTTGGCCTCTGCAGAGCTGTTAGTGGTCTCTGGCTGAGAAGTCTCATCTCCAGCAGAGCTGTGCCTACTGTGCCCTTTCTGGATGGGGAACGAGGAGGAGAAAGCGTGAGGATTACGTATCAGATGCAGAGAATCAGACATGACCTTTGGTCAAGCAACACATTTACAGCTTCCACATACCCCAAAGAAAGTCAACCAAGACATGTGTACAGGTTTGTAGCTGCAGTTTTATACTGGAGCAATTAGGAACTGACATTTTAAACCATTAGCCTTAAGACAGACACTTGCCCATCAATATCTTCCTACTTTGGATTTTTAAAGAAAAGCCATAATAAAACCACAGCCAATAGGACTGCCACCGATGTATCTTTAAAAAAGTGAGAATATCTAACTTACTACTTAAAAATGTTTTAAATTGCAACTTTATCTTGCTCAACAGTACAGCAGTAACTTTATATCACGTTCATCTCTCCCAATCAAGCAAGTCTTAAAAGCTTCAAAAACATGTATAATCTCATCTGTTTACATTCTAATAAACCCATACGTAAAACACCCAAAATTACTTGATTACTTACATATAATTCTGTTTTGTTTTTATTAAGAAACAGCACTTTGGACAAGCCCTTATTGTGCCTACTCCCCTGCACATTTCTTTTCATAATTTTGGAAGCCTATTTAATTATTCTTATTGTGGAAAAAACAACATTTTCGAAAATGTGCAGATTGGTATTTAGAATGCAACTGAAAACCATGGTATCTGTGGTCAGCTAAATGTACAAAACATCATTCTAATCATTTTGGGGCCATTTTCACTGCTGCTCATTGTTTAATGTTTTATACATGTTGCAGACTTTGTATGGATTGACTGAATAGCACTTTGTCCTACTCCCATTATTGTATATGCACTTTCGGAATTCACATTTCACTTGACTATATATTAAGACAAAGTCAGTGCATGGGTGGAGTGCATGAGGTTACCTACCAAACTGCATGCCTAAAGTATTACTTACCTCAAATCATGTTAAAGAGGTAAATGTGCAACACTACACTTGTCATGGCTGATTGACTACGTTTGGGCTGTGTAAAACACATTTTTTGCCAAACACATAAGCACCACACACATACATACCTCATTCTCGCTGTGTAGAGGCTCCACATTCACACAATCTTCATTTGGTCTTTTACAGCCCTTTGGTGCAACAGAAGCACTTTGTGCTAACAGAAAGGAAGAAATATGGTCAGTGTGCAGCTACCTTGGGTACACAAAACATCACTTTCTTTAACAGTTTCACAACAACCATGTAAACAACTTCAAAGTATGCACAGCACAAAAAAATGTTTGACCCTAAAAATCATGACTCTAACTGATCTATCTAGCCAACTATGATGCCAAAGGCATTTTTTATTTAACACCATTCTAGCGTCAGCAGTTCATTAAACATTAATCATATTTGGTAAATGCCAATCATTTGTCATTAAAACAGCAGAGATACTTAAAAACACTTAAACATGTACACATATATACTGTACCTGCTGGCATTATATTTCTGGAATTAGTCTGACTCTGTGGATCTGAATCAGTCTCCTGCACTTCTGGCTCAGCTTTTAGATGGCTATCATTGGCTTCTGAGGTTTTGATTATTTCTTCAGTTTCGGTTGTTGAAGAAGTTGGTTGAAGAACTGTGGAGAGGCCAGGAGGGGGTGCTACAACTGTTGAGGTCATAGTAGAGGGCATTGAGGTGGTTGAGGAGGATGAAGACTGGGTACCATCGTCAAATGGTGAGGAAGGACTTTCTGTCTGGAGATGTTCTCTCAAAACTGGCTCATCTGTTTGAGGCTCTTCCAGAAGAACTGTACTTCTGGTTGAACATTTTGGGCTGGCCAGAGAAGTTGAAAGGTTCTCCTGAGATGAAAATTCTGTATCACAGCAGGGAGAAGGTGCAGGGGACTCAGCCAAACCATTAACTGCTTTCAAAGGAGGTGAAGGAGGTGGAGATGCACTTGGGGAAGCTTCTGGAAGTGAAGTTTCTGCATCAGGGAAAGTAGTTTGGGCTAAAACAACAGGAGCTGTAGAAAGAGCCTGAAGATGCTCTACAGGTTCTCCTGCAGCAGTGGGCTTGCAGGTGCTGAGAGGAAGAGGAACGCTAGAGGATGCTGTAGACACCTCAGTCTCCATTACAGGAGAAGATAAAGGAAGACTTGGGACTTCTCTTCTTTCTGTGGAGGATTCCAAAGACCTAAGTACAGGAGATGAACGGTTTGGGGTACTTGACTCCATTCTTGAATTGTCATCTAACACACATGTGGGGAAAAATAATAGGCAGTTAGCTCTGTGTGTGTGTTTGTCTGTGTTTGATTTTGTATAAAAATTTTACTTAAACTTTTATTTTAATTAACAGGCTAAGAGGAAATAGCTTACCCAAGGCAGCCTTGCTGTCTGCAGACAAAGTGGTAAGTCTGTAAGGTGGGTCCATGTTGTAGGATAATTGTTCTGGGGTATGACTGGCACTCCGCTGCTATGAACACACAAGAGAAACAATCACTAGACTAATACAAAAAAGTTTATACTAAGACAGCAGTCAGCTACCCACTAATAAACCATCATGAATATGGACTTTCTGACCTCAGAAGTTTTTTTTAGAGCTCTTAGAACCATTGAAGGATTTTTTTTGTGCATTTGCACTGCTTCCTTCAATGAAGCTCTAAAGAACTACTTTAGTTTCTACTTTAGGGGTGGTACTTTCTTGCACAAGAGTGAGTCAAAATAAGTATAAAAAAACAACAACAAATGGACCAACAATTAAGTGCAGGCTTTACTAAGCTGATATGAGACAGGGCATATGGTATATGATTCTGATGTGTTTAAGAACTCTGATAAAGACATCCTCCCTCTTCTTGTATCAGGTTGATAGCAGCCATTGACTGGCTTGTCACTTGAAGGTGTGTGGTTCCTATGTGGGTAGCCTCTTTCAAGAAGTCCTCAGAACTGTTTGGCCAAATAATTTATAACATATTTGAAGATTTTATTTGGGCCATAAACTGAGCACATTAATTATTGAATATTATTAATATTATTATTATTATTATATCAGTTCAAACAATGATTATATAATATATAAAGTTTATATAACTTTATGCCTCAATAGTGCTGGTGTTTTGATCATACCTGAGGTGGTGTGGGGGTGGAGGAAGTATGACCCACAGGGGGTGTGGGATTCCTGCTCCCGGACATGATCTCCTCTGTGATGTCTTTTCCTCCTTGGTTAGGATCCCGGATCCGGATCTGTGAGGACAATGAGACAAAAAGCGCAAAGGGCATTCACTAATGCCAGCAGAAACACACACAATATTTGGCCTGAGAGACTAAATTCAAAGAGTTGTAAAGCCAAGTAGAACAGGGGTGGGCAATTCCGATCCTAGAGGGTCGGTGTCCTGCACAATTTGGCAGTTCCCCCACCTCAAACACACTCACTAAACCTGGCAATTAACAGGTGAGTTAAACCAGGTGTGCTTGAGCAGGGAGATCACCAATCTGCGCTGGACACCAGCCCTCCAGGTCCGGAGTTGCCCACCCCTGAAGTAAAAGATACTTTTAACTGGAAAACACAATTTTCCTGATGTTATGACGTTCTTAACCAAACATTTTATATAGGGCAGTCACATCAAGCTTTATCTAGCTAATAAATCAAGTAATTATATACACATACAAAAAACGTATTTTTATACTTAAAATTTTTAACTATGAACATACATTATAGTACTGCCCAATAAAGCAGGCTGCTTAACACAGCTTTTTAAAAACTTGTGGCTTCCCTGCTAATCATTCAAATTGCAAAGTAACCACCATGTTCATGATAAATTGGAGCAAACAAAAATCCAGTTTCCAGAAAAGTTAGAATATTTTTCAATATATAACTCACTTGAATTAACAGATCACAAAATTCTGTGTTTATGCATTTAAAAAAAATATGCCAACTTTTGTGGAAAAAGGTCTTGAACTGAATACGCATGACCACTCTTATTTCATTTACCCTGTCAAAGGATTTATATAACCATGTTATTTCTATGGTTTGTGTTAGAAGGCCATTTTTAAAATGATGCAACAGTACAAAATAAGGAGTAAATTCATTGGGAAACAGTGGTAATCACATGAGGCCACTTTCCCATGTAAAACTAATACTATTTAAGTCAATAATATCAAGAGTCTGAGACCATAGTTTGTTAGTTTCAAAGTTCTGCGTATCTATAGTATAACTGGCCATTTTTGGCTGTGTAATACACAAAGGAAAACCTTGAGTTTTCAGCCAATTCACTCAGCTGTGCCCTCACAATAAACATGAGTTCTAAAGAACAGTGCAGACAATCGGAGTGATGCCTCTTTGAACAAATGTGGCTGGATATCAATTTGTAGAAGGAAAAAACAAAAACAAAAAAACAACCCATGTGTAAAAGGTAAGTGCCAGCATGAAGCAATGCCAGCTTTGAGCAAGAGAAAAGTCTGGCTTGCTATGACCAGTGTTTTATATGAAACCTAAACTTGACTCATTTACCATTTAAGAGTTTAAAGTATGATTTTGTTGCTGTTTCTACACAAACAGATTTTCTTCGTACAACCAGAATAAGAAAGATTTCAGGTTTCAGCCACAGACTAGGCTTAGGCATCAATTTCACTAAAATCACCACTTATGCCATACAGTCTTATTTGGTGCACTCACTGGCTTCTTCTCTCGCTTGGCTGGCGGAGGCTGCTGCGGTACTGTAGGCACTATGATTGGGGCAGAGGACTGGTACACTGTTTGACCTGGAAAGTACGCTGGACCTGTGGGTGCTGCAGCTGAGAAAGGGAGGGAGAGGGAGAGAAAAGAGAGAGAAAGGGATATATGCATGACTCACAGATCCCTATCAATCAGCATTCACATACACCATCAGGAGTGTACCCATGGTGGCTTAGACATCAAAAGACTGCACTGTATGCCAGACATCCACACAGTCCAACACTAAACATTTTAAAGTCTATTAGCAAAGTTTCAGAGAAACAAAAGCAAGAATGAGTCACATCTTGGTGTGATCCATTTAGTATGAGTCACTGATCAAAACGACTACTGAAAAAAAAACATTTGGTAAGATGGACAGAGCAGCCAGATTAGATATCAGATATCCTGAAAATAACTGAGTAACTAAAACCTGCTGGCTGGGAGACACACTAAGACAGAGGAATGCACTGGAGTCTGTAATGCAGAGTAAAGTGCATATACTCCAGTGTACTGACCATACGGTGTTGGGTATTCTCCTGGTCCAGGACCAGAATAGAAGGTCCCGGAGGTGGGGGGCGGCACAGAGTACTGCTGTGGGGGTCCAACGTAGGGAGCACTGTGACGATACTAAGGAGAGAGAGGAGAAACAAGGTTATGTTCAGAATCACCTCTTCCACATTAGTCAGGACCCAATTGGCTAGCATCAAGCACAACAAATTATTCTGCATGTCTGCCCAACCTAAACCTCTAACAAAGTAAATTAAAAGAGATACTAAGGTTTAGTATAACAGCAATAAAAGTCTAGCAGAGGGAAGCAGATAAAACACTTAAATAACTCTATACTACTCTTTAGCTAAAGGGACTGAGGAGTGCTGTGTGTGTGTGAAGATTTCCCTACCTGCCTAGATGCCAAAGCCCAATAGCACTAGAAGTTGACTGTACCTGTGGGATGTAGTACTGAGCTGTCTGTGGGGAGGCAAAGGGCATGGGAGTCATAGTCATCATGATGGTCTGATTTGGGGGGTAAACTGCAGCTGCTGGAGTCTGAGAGCCAGGACGTATAGAAGGAGTGTTCGAGGAGAGAGCAGGACGAGTTGTCTGCATCTGAGCCCTGTGCAGAAACTAGAGAGACAGACAGACATATATGGGGGTGGGGGTTCATTAAAACATCAAGCTTATTTATAAAACATATAAAGAACAAAAGACACTGACCAAGTTAATTGTGTAGTATTAAAGGTTTTAGTTAAACAGCACAAGAGGAACTTGTCATAAAAGCATTAATCACAAAGAGGCAAAAATCTAGCTCTTACTCCAGATCAATTATTCAGGATGTTCCGGCTTGCCTGGTATTTGTGCATTTTGATACTCTCCACACAATTAAAGAAAAACCTTTCAAATAAAATAAGTAACTAACATAATCCAACCCACACAAAGCCACAGCACAAACTTTCTTTACATTTATATTCTTCAACTGCTTACTGATATTCAGTTCTGGAAAAAGTCTTGCTTGTTTTGTTTTTTTTGATCACCCAAAAACCTGGCTGCCTAAGCCAGACCAAATACTAGAATAACACTTTCTAAACTAAAAAGGCATTGCATTGCATGAGATTTGTTAACTACATTTTTATTTTGCAAGACTACATGAATTTCTTTATCAGGCACTCCTCAGAACTCAGTTATGCATTTGTGTACTTTACGTAGCATTATGCAGTAATGTAGGATCCAACAATATTGATTAAAAAATGATATACAGTGGTGTGAAAAAGTGTTTGCCACACTTAAATGTTTTAGATAAAACATATTGAAACATTTGTCAAAGACAACACAAGTAAACACAAAATGCGTTTTTTAAGTGAAGGATTTTATTATTAAGGGAAAAAACTATCCAAACCTACATGGCCCTGTGTGACAAAGTGATTGCCTCCTAAACTTAATAACTGGTTGGGCTACCCTTAGCAGCAACAACTGCAATCTTAACTGCAGCATAAAGTCACAAACAGATGGCCGGATATTCTCCTTCAGGAGACCATATGCCAGATGTAATGGGACACACATCTTCCAAAAAGTTATACTTTTCTCTTGTTAGTCCACAAAGTATTTACCCCAAGTGGCAGTAATCAGGTCTTGGTGTGGCTAGAGATACTGAACTTAGGCGTGATGAACCACTGTTATGTTTTAACATAAAACACTTATGTGAAAATCAAACTGTCCACTTAGGAAGCAACACTGATTGACGATCAGTTTCACATGCTGTTGTGTAAATGAAATAGACAACAGGTAGAAATTATAGACAATTAGCAAAACATCCCCAATAAAAGGGTGGTTCTGCAGGTGGTGACCACAGAACACTTCTCAGTTCCTCTGCTTTCTGGCTGATGTTTTGGTCACTTTTGAATGCTGGCGGTGCTTTCACTCTAGTGGCAGCATGAGACAGAGTCTACAACCCACACAAGTGGCTCAGGTAGTACAGTTCATCCAGGGTGGCACATCAATGTGAGCTGTGGCAGGAAGGTTTGCCGTGTCTGTCAGCGTAGTGTCCAGAGCATGGAGGCGCTACCAGGAGACAGGCCAGTACATCAGGAGACGTGGAGGAGGCCGTAGGTGGGCAACAACTCAGTAGCAGGAGTACTACCTCCACCTTTGTGCAAGGAGAAACAGGAGGATCACTGCCAGAGCCTTGCAAAATGACCTCCAGCGGGTCACAAATGTGTCTCCTCAAACAGTCAGAAACAAACTCCATGAGGGTGGTATGAGGGCCCAACGTCCACAGGTGGGGGTTTTGCTTAAAACCCAACACTGTGCTGGACATTTGGTATTTGCCAGAGAACCAAGATTGGCAAATTCACCACTGGTGCCCTGTGATCTTCACAGATGAAAGCAAGTTAACACTGAGCACATGTGACAGATGTGACAGAGTCTGGAGACGCCATGGAGAACGTTCTGCTGCCTGCAACATTGTCCAGCATGACCGGTTTGGGTCAGTAATGGTGTGGGGGGTGACATTTCTTTGTGGGCGGCCGCACAGCCATCCATGTGCTCGCCAGAGGAAGCCTGACTGCCTTAGGTACTGAGATGAGAACCTCAGACCCCTTGTGAGACCATATGCTGGTGCGGTTGGCCCAAATATAACTTGTATGCCAATAGAGAGAAAGATGGGCTTAGAACAACAGTCCAGCAGTCCAACTCTATATGACTAAAAGTATGTGGACACCACCTGTAATTGTGTTTCGGCATTGTCATGGGATTCAAAGTCCTATTAGTGTGAAGCATAAATAAAGCATTTTTCTCCACAGTCACACAGCAATACATGATGCAATTACATGGAGCAGGACTGCAGAGTACTTAAGCATGTGAACAAACATCTACCCTCCTAAGTTGTAAACATACTCTCTAGTGTGGTCCTTTTTTTACATTTAACTATAAAACAGAGAGCCAATCTGAGGACTAAATAAAAAAATTCAAGTAATTATAAAACATGATAAGATGATAACATCAACTGAAGACAATATTAGTGTCAAGTTGTTCAAAACCATGAATAGTTTAGCGTTATGCCACTTGTAAACCATAGCCTACAGCTACCAAACAACAGTGCTTGGTCAATTTTATATTTCTTATTTTAACATTTTATCAAATTAATAAGCCAAATAGGCCAATTTTACTCAACAGTGATTTACACTTATTTAGAGAGAGAGAATGAGAATCCACTCTCTTGGCTCTCTGCTCTGCTTAGTTTTGAATGGCCTGTAGGCTGCTGGTGCTGACAGGCTGCTGGGAGGCAGGCAGGAACATGCTGTCGTTCAGAGTTAGAACACCAGCTCAGCTCTTTTCAAACCTGCACAGATGTCAAACCTCTATCGTGAACGAAGGAAGAGATACATAATGTAAGACCAAGGCCATCCTTGGGACTGCAGTATGAACATGTTCAGATACAGAAAGTGTCAAGGTTCTCTGAATTGTGCTCTAGAAAAGACAGACAACTAGGGATTCCCTGATACAATCAGAAAGAGAGGTATTAGAGCTAGTCTAAGTGTATCTGAATGGGTCAGTGACAGTTGTACAAAGCCTAATGTAACTTTGATGCTATTATACTCAACTGTGCTTTATGTAAGCTAGAGAGATCCCGAAAATGACCACACCCACACAAAGAGGGAAAAAAAGCTGACCGAAAAAGAAAAAAACACTTTATAAATTGTAAACATAGTAAAATGTTTAAAGTGTATATGGACCACAAAATCCTATAGCTATACTTTGGACTTGGCTAAGTCGCTTCTGCTTTTATTCCACAATTCAAGAACTGGTTACAAATGCTGCTAGCATTCTAGAGTGGACTTTCCACCCAACTTCTGATTTTTTGGTGCATTCTATGTACTGTGTTTCAAAACGGGAACGTATTGTGGTATTTCCTAGTAGAGGCCTGGCACGCGCACGCGCACGCGCACGCGCGCGCACACACACACACACACACACACACACACACACACACAATCTTACCTAAATTGACTAAATTAGGATTGTTTTGATTTAAAAAATGTAACGCAATCAATATTATCCATACAACTGCCCACTTGTAAGCAATGGTGGTAGGCTAGAGGCTAGGAACTTGCCCTTGTAATCAAAGAAGTGGAGGTTCAAATCACGGCCCAGGTTCCACTGCCCTTGGGCCATTCCATCACACTGCTCCCTGAGCGCTGTTGATAGTTGTGTGCTTCTCCACGTGTACAAGAGTTAAATGTAGTGGTTACATTTTGTTGTGGTGCACTATGTGGTCACTTATTTTCACATAAAATAATTTGTAGATGATGCTGTAACACAGACTCAGCATTACAAGGTTCACATCAAAACAGTGGGCACAAAAATGCATCGGGGCATTGCCAATGTGACTTGGCTAAAAATGTAGGATTTGTTTGTTTTATATACAGGTCCTTCTCAAAAAATTAGCATATTGTGATAAAGTTAATTATTTTCTGCAATGTACTGATAAACATTAGAGTTCCTATATATTTCAGATTCATTACACACA
>JBBIGC010000131.1:12299880-12312470 GCA_037576955.1 Lepidarchus adonis | reverse complement strand
AGCACAATAACACAACAGTGCACAATTTCCCCAGCTCCCATGATGCACCTCCCTCAGCAGCCAATGGGAGCTGCTCCTACCACTACAATACCATAAGGTAGATTAACATTGGCAGATCTGGTGCCTCCTCTGTTTCTTATCAAGCTCAGAATGTCTACTTCTTAAAGCAAGAGCAAGTTGTCTGACCAAAAACATGTTCAAGTTTTTATACATGAAAGCATTCCATATAGTGTCAAAATTAGAACATTTATATCGTAGATTTTGAGATGATTTAGGCACACAGTTTGCTTGAAGCTAAGCTAGTAGCTCTAGTACAAAACCAAAGAAAATTAATTGCCAAACATGTCTTGGCATAAATGTGTGAATTCTTGGTCAAAATACCACGTTAAGAAAGGCCTATAGTTTTTTTTCCCTTATAGCCATCTGCGGGTGGCCAAAACGCTGCGGTCTGCACTAAGCACCGCTCTAGTTCCCTTCAGCCAAACAATGATTCCAAAAAGGCACGTACGAGGCAGCTGCCACTCAAACCCTCTTGGCTACAGATGCTGTTATCTTTTCTTCCACAAACTCAATCCAGAAAAGCCCCACACCCAGTCCAATACTGAGGCATTTGGCCTATTCTGCAACACCCAGGCATTTGGCTCATACCTCAAAAGCTCTGTCCAAACCAACTTCTCACGACCTGAAAAGAGGTCTTCTCATTTGTGTGTGGATGGAAGGAGGTGATGTGAAGGAGAGGTGACTTTTTTCCAACTCTGTGGGAGATGTGAACTGCATTAGGAGCTTATTTGGTGGTATGTGGAAAGGAAAATATGAAGCAAGATTCCAATGGGAGAACTATTACATAAATAAAAGAGTTTTCTTTTCAACTAATTTTTACACGATTTACTGTCTTTTAGTGTTGATACAGTATTCAATACACACTACTGTTTATAATTGTTTAAAATCACTTTATAACACTTGAATACGAATAAATACAGTAAAACATAAAACAAAAAAGATGATATTTCTTGAGATCTTGATCTACTCTCAAGAATTGTTGATTTACACAAAACTGGAAAGGGTAACAAAGTGATTTCACATTGATTAGAAATTCACCAGTTTAGCAGATTTACAAATGGAGACAATTGGCTGTGACTGTGACTCTACCAAGAAGTGGGCAGGCAGTCAAAATGACCCCAAGAACCCAACGAATACACATCAATGAGGTAAAGAAACAACCTAGAGAGACAGCCAAAGATTTGAAGGCATCATCAGAGCTGACTGTGTTCATGAGTCTACAGTACGTAAACATTGAACAAGCAGAGTGTCTATGGCAGGACACCATGAAGAAAGCCACTGCTCACTAAAATGAACATTGCTGTATGTCTGAAGTTTGTGAAAGACACATTGACACTCACTGGTAAAATATTTCACAGACTGATGAAAGTAAGAGTGAAATATTTGGGAAGAACACCCAGTACTACATCTGGCATAAAAACATCATACCAACCATAAAGTGTGGTGGAGAAAACATCATGATTTGCTGCATCAGGGCTTGGCCAGCTTGCAATGATTGAGGGGGAGATGAATTCCCATGTGTATTAAAAAAACCCAACAATTTCAGGATATATACAGTAGTGTGAAACTACTTGATTTTTTCCCCATGTTTGCCAAACTTAAATGTTTCAGATCAAACAAATTTAAATATTTGTCAAAGACAACACGTAAACACAAAATGCATTTTTTAATGAAGGATTTTACTATTAAGGGAGAAAAAAATCCAAACTTACATGGACCTGTGTGACGAAGTAGAAAAAAAAAATTGTATTGTCTCGGAGTAATATTTAAATTAGTTTGTTTGATGATCTAAAACATTTAAGTGTAACAAACATGGAAAAGAAAGAAATCAGGAAGGGGGCAAACATTTTCACACCACTGTATATATATATTTACTGCTCATGACCAAGTCTATACAGTATATATTACTAGGCTTAAAATAACAAAGATTCTGTTTAGATCTAAGGGATAGGGAGATTGGAAAGTGGTCATATAAAAATAAATTATGATCCACACAAATATACATAAAAATGAAGTGCAAAAAAATGTACAGTTTGCACCCTTTTAACATCAATTGGTCCAACTATTTAAAAACAATTATTTCTGTCATTGCTAGTGTTAACTTTTTCAGCAGTTGGTGCTGTAGAAGCTTTTCTGTGGGACTGGATTTGATAGGCTAGCTTTGCTCTCAGGACATGTTATTGAGACTTGGGCACCTTGAATCCCTTTGCTCTTCCTTGGGCAACCTTTGGCAGGTACTAATCATAAGACCTGCTGTTTCTGCAGATGTTCTGACCCAGATGTCCGTCCACCACAGAAGTTGCTCAGATACTTTTGCTTTGTCTAACACACCAACATCAAGACCTGACGGTCCACTTGCTGCTTAATATTTCAAACCCCTTGACAGGTGATGAGATTATTTTATTGACTTCACCAGTTACTGGTTTTAGTGTTGAGGCTGATCAACTTATGTGGTACAATTTTGTTTTTTATTGCTATGGACTGAATTAATTCAAAAGCAGTGGTTCCATTTTATTCAGGCAGCTCCACCATCAGCACAGAATAAAAACACCAAAAATTGCACTCCTCTGCTAAATGACCTGTCACACTTCTTGTTTACTTGCAGGCTTAGAATTCACCATAATGTTCCTAAGTTCTGGCATCCACTGGTATAAACCCACTGGCACCGGGGGTCATGTTTGGACATTTTCCTGGCACAGCGTCCTCAGCATAGCAGATGTGGTGGTGTAAATGACAGCTAGAAGTAGCAAACAAATCCCAGCTGAGCTCAACATCATTGGCCCATTAGGCTGCACAAATATATTGTATTAATATTAGCATTTGTAGTATTCTAGTAAAAGCTTTTGAAAGAAGTATGTGTTAAAGGGCAGTGAAAACCGATTCACAAGAACATAGTACTAGGGGAAATTATTTTCTTACTTAAATACATTGTCAATAAAGTAATAAAGTCACTGGATTTAATGGTGTGAAGTGTGTTGAAATAAAAATGCTTGCTGTTAAAGTTGTAGATGTTACTATTTAAATTGATACAAAAATGTGGGTTCTCCAGTGACTCTGTTATTGGGAGGTTGTGAGTTGTTTGATCCCCTGTGCTGCAGAACAACTGGAATATAGTCGTAGCCAAAAGTTTTGAGAATGACACAAATATAGGTTTTTGCAAAGTTTGCTGCTTCAGTTTTTATGATGGTAATTTGCATCTACTCCAAAATGTTATTTGGAGTGATCAGATGAATTGCAAAGTCCTTCTTTGAATAAACTAAATTCCCCCAAAAAACATTTTCACTGCACTTTAGCTCTGACACAAAAGGACCTAATGAGATAATTTCAGTTATCTTCTCGTTAAAACAGTGTTGACGAGCACAAGGCTGGAGATCATTCTGTCATGCTGATTGAGTTAGAATAGCAGACTGGATGCTTTAAAAGGAGGGTGAAGCTTGAAATCATTGTTCTTCCTCTGTTAACCATGGTTACCTGTCATCATTGCTTTGCATTTAAAGGATATCACAGGCTAGATACTGCTGCTACTAAGACTGCACCTAAATCAACCTTTTATGTGGCTTCTTTCTTCTTATGTGGCTTCTTATGTGGGATCATCTAGAACTATAGAGAGAGGTTCAATTGTTGTGAAGAATGATTCAGGGAACCCAAGAAAGTCCAGCAAGCACCATGACCGTCTCCTAAAGATGATTCAGCTGCGGGATTGGGTGCCACCAGTGCAGAGCTTGCTCTGGAATGGCAGCAGCCAGGTGTGAGCTCATCTGCACTCACAGTGAGGTGAAGACATTTGGAGGATGGTCTGGAAGGGCAGCATAGAAGCCACTTCTCTCTAATAAAAACATCAGGGACAGGCTGGTATTATGCAAAAAGTTCAGGGATTGGAGCTGAGGACTGAGGTAAAGTCATTTTCTCTGATGAAGCCCCTTTTGGATTGTTTGGGGCATCTGGAAAAATTATTGTCCGGAGAAGAAAAGGTGAGAGCTACGACTCATCCTGTCTCATGTCAACCTTCATGTGTGGGGCTGCTTCTCTTCCAAGGAAGTGGGCTCACTCACAATTTTAGAACACGTGAATAAAGAATGGTACCATGTGGCTCTGGGAACAAAACTTGAAATTTTGGGTCCATGGTCAGGAAACTCCCCAGACCTTAATCCAATTGAGAACGTGGTCAATCTTCAAGAGGTGGGTGGACAAACAAAAACCCACAAACCCACAAAAAAGAATGGTTGGCTGTCAGTCAGGATTTGGCCCAGAGGTTGATTGACAGCATGCAAGAACAAATTGCAGAGGTCTTGAATATTGACATACTCTTTAAAGAATATTGACTCTTTGCAAAATTATGTAATTGTCAGTAAAATCCTTTGAAACATATAAAATGCTTGTAATTATATTTCAATACACCACTAAAACAACTGACAAAAAGATTTAAAAACACTGTATGTTGTATAAAAGTATGCGTTAACACGTTATTGCAATATTCTTATTTACTGCAGACTTAATTACATGGACCAATGAGTATTTCATTTACTTTGTGTTTTAATGTTTTGTAGTTTTAATATATTATATAATTAGTATTAATTATTCTTTTGAGCAACATGTTAATTATTTGTTGTTGTATTATGTCATACTCTTACACTACACTACTGGTAATAGAACACCCAATTTCAAATAAGTTTTTCTGGTAATTTAAGCAGTTTGATTACAGTAAATTACATTACATTCTTTTAAAATTAAAGTCAAATAAATAAAATTAAATAGATTATTAGAATTATATAGAATAAATTATGTAGATTTCATAGACAAAAGACTTTCTCGAAAGCATTAAGAACCTGCAGAAATTGTAGCTTTTCTGCAGCGATGGAAGTATATTAAGTCTTGAAGGTTAATACAAACAATTCCCACGGGTGTCCTAACCATGATCAAAACATCATAAAAGAATTGTGCCCATTTAAAAGAACATTTCTCAACACAGTTTTTCATCATTTGCAGTACACAATATTGTGAAAAGATTCAGGGAGTCCAGAGAAATCTCTGTCTCTACACGACAAGGAAGAAAACTTTAAGCCATCAGTCATGTTGCTCTGATAATTAGAGAAAACCACACTTCAAACTATGCAATAATACCGCCGAGTTCTCTGGATCTGAGCTCATCTCAGATGCACTGAAAGGTAAAGAAAACATGTGCTCTGGTTACATGAGTTCAGCTTTCAGCTTGTTTTTGGAAACACTGGACTCCAAACTCTCTGTGCCAAAGATGAAATGGACCTTGCAAACTGTTATCAATGAAAGATGTAACATCTGTCTTTTCCATGATTATTTTAGCCAGACAATGCCATGACTCATTCTGCAGGTGCTACAACAGCATGGCTTCTTAGGCACAGTGTGTGTACTATAAAGAATCTGTCTCCTATTGAAAATGTCTGGAGCTTCAAGAAGAGAGAATCTGACAATGGCCACCAAGGACTGTTGAACAGCTATAGTTTTATATCAAGCAAGAATGGGCAAAATTCCTCTTTTAGAATTATTTAGTGTCCTCAATCCCCAAACAGTGTAATTAAAAGGAAATAATTTTTTATTGTGCTGCAGGCATCAAATTCTAAATTTAATAGTTTAAATACAAATATTTACAAAATATATTTTATGAGTATTATATTCAAATTCAATGTATTGTATTATTCAGTAATTTATATTCAAAATACAAGTCGAGTGAAAAATGCTCTTTTTCTTAGAACTTTTATCACCATGATTTTGTGACATATTGTGTAACATCCCAACTTTTCATAATGTAATATAGATAATGTACTGTTTCCTTTAGTAAAATAGCAATAAAAGTAGCACATTTATAGCTATTTAAATGATAAAAAGCAACTTTATTCGTGGGATAAATCAGATTTACTATTTATACTGTTTGTTTTTATACAGATCTCAGAATCTGAAATGTACTGCATCTTACATTGCCAGTAACTTTATCACATTTGTCCCTTTACATCACATCGACGGGCAGATGCTACGACTTGCCCCAGTGCCGGCTGCATCCTGTCTGGCACTTTGAGAGGAGTGTCTGTACCTTGCCTCTACCATGGAGGAAAAGAGTAAGAGGAGGTCAGAGGAACAACAAACCATAGATGTAATTTTACATCCACTGTGAACGGACACATGCACTTTTCCCACACTATGTTCTCTTTAAAGATTTACACAAGTTCGCTTTTACCCTCAATATAGTAATAAAGTCAATCAGCAATGTTTGTCTGGATGGCTCAATGTCACAGACTTATTTATTTGGTTTCAGACACTATACAACATACTATTGTTTATTAAAAAAAACTTTAATCCATACTTCTGTAATTCTTTTTTTATAGATCAATATATCAGTGTCAGAAGAATATAATCACTTAAAGGCCCAAAATATAAATCTGTAATTTCTCTCCAATTAGATTTACTTTGCTCTTGTGCACTAAACAACAGACATTTACCCAGAATTTCCTTTTTGTTGGATCCTAATCTTGGATAAAGCCTTTTTTCAATATTCGCCAATGAAGAGTATACTAAACTGGAGTAGAGAGTAGACTGATTTTCAAAGTGAGGTCCACAATTTAGCTACGTTTTTTTAGGCCCATTTTCCCACATGAGTTGCTGGTTTGGATTTAGCTTTACCAATCAGGAAATACAATACTGACAATTTTTTCTCAGGTCCCATCACCCCTAATTCCATTCACCTTCATTAGCCTCAAACCCTAGTTTCTGAGGCTAGGAATTGATTGGGTAGGAAATGTGAATCTGCCTATTTAATAATCTATTGCTTTAATGTTGGGTTTAGCTCCATCTTGTTGCTGTATGTAGGGTTTTGGCTCAGCAGAGCTGCTCTCAAATCAGGTCAACCTGTACCTAAAGCTTGCCCACAACCTATTTAGTGACCAAGAGCTGTTTCAGATGCGTAGTGTTGCAGATGGCTGGAGGACCGCAAGCGTTCAGTTTTCAGGGCTGTTGCACTGGGTCATGCTGCCATTCACCACTGCAGTAAACCACAAGCATGCGTCAGTAATTCGTCACTGATCCTGTAAAACAGCCGATCATTTGCGGCACGAGAGCATTCCCCAAGGATGACTGGAATGTGTGTGTGAGAGAGTGTTTTTGTACATTTATGACCTACAATGTCAGGACCTACAGAATGCTCCGGTTAAAATAAAAAACAATTCATGTTTAGAGTTTTTAGAGTTTTAGTGTTTAGAGTCTATTTTAAGATTCTGATTGTGTGATTTTATACAATATCATCAGCGCAAAGCGCCTTTACTTACTGTACAATAAAACACACACAATGCACCTGGTCTCTTAAATCTTTATTTAACTGAGACAAGCACCAGTAAATGACTTGCTTTTGTAAACACTAACAAATTTGAATTTGACACACTCCAAAAAGTTGGGACAGGGCAAAATTACAGTGAAATGTTTATAGAATATTCAAGTTACACCAGTCTGAAACATTCCACAATACGTAAGTCAACTGGCAACAGGTGACACTGTCATGATTTGGTATAAACTGAGCTTCCAAGGCCTCAGTCTTTACAAGTCAAGATCCATCATGGCTCACCACTTTGTTTTGCCCTCAGCATGGGGAACCTGCATGTGGCTGATGGTACCATTGATGCAGAGGGCTATATTGGGATTTTAGAGAAAAATTTGTTGCCTGTAAAACAACAACTTTTCCCAGAAAGCCAATGGTTATTTCTGCAGACTTCATTCTACAACACACATGGTTACGTGGAGTGTATGTGGAGATCCAACTCATATAGAATACATATATACTGCATCACGACTAGGAGACTCAATTACAGGTATCAGAGTATCTGAATTCTTGTATCAAGCAAGACAAAGCAACATTGGTATCCTCAGTCCCCAAACAATTGAAAGTATAATTAAAAGACAGGGTGATGTAAAACAGGAGTCAAAATGCCTCTGTTCCAACTTTATTTCATATACATATGAAATACAAATGGGAAAATTAGACATTGGACATTGGTTTAATGCACATGGGACATGTGCCTGTATGAGGACCTTATGTCACAATATTACATGAGTTTGTAAGTGTCTCAGAGAAGTGAAAAAAGTAGAATCTCATTCTATGGTTATATGAGTCAGGTCAGGAGGTTTTGGCCTAATTTCATACACAGAAGTCTCTTGTTTGTGAGATAGAAACACATTTCGCAAGAAAAAACATCTGCTCCGGGCCAGGGATACTTTCTCTTCTTTTGTTTCACATGAGTATCTAATGGTTTAAATGTTCAGGAATGCTCCTATTACCATTCACGTACATAGCTTAAATAGCTTCGGCCAAGTTTTTTAAGGAGTACAGCTTAGAGATGTAATATTCTAGGGCCTAGGTTTTAAACAGAAACATGCAGTCTGTTGATCTACCACAATGAATAAACTATTGCTATTATAACATTCTTAATAAACGTAAGAAAACAAAAGCTTATTTTATATGAAATGGAATAAAGGTTAAGAAAATTAGCTGGTAGCCCTTGCAGCCCTGTGTTTTTAAATATGTTTCCCATTCTTTTGAGTGGACTATTTGATTGTGCAGCACTTCTTAGTAACACATTTTCGTCTTTATGTGCTGCATAAAGAAAAATGGCTATTTAGCTATGGGCACAAGATTGAATTAAAAGCCAAGGCATCCTGCAATATTTTACCTTGTGGGAAAGACAGAATGTGCACAATATTAAGCAATAATATCACGTTTCACCTTCCATCTGACCACCCCACCAATCGTCAGGCAAAATGCTCATTGCTCAGACACCCTCCCTAATTTCAAGATTCATTTGAAAATGTGTGAAATGAACAGTTCTCTCCACAGGTCGTGCAGTCAATATATGGAAACTAAATGGCTTGTTTGAAATTGATCATAGTTGTGAGATTGTGAATGAGGCAAAATACAGGGCAGCCAATCAAGAAACAGGGCTCAGTTACATTCACTGATCAGCCATAACATTAACACCACTTGCCTAAAATTGTGTAGGTCCCCATCATGCCACCAAAACAGATGCATGAATGAACCTCCCGCCAAGTTGTCCTTCCTTGGTAAGTACTTGTTAGGTACTGCACACTTAACCCTAACTCTAACTTTTAATGGCTTCCAGAACATCAACTTCAAGAACCGACTGTTCACTTGCTGCCTAATATATCCCACCCTCCTGACAGGTGCCAATGTACTGAAATAACAAGACAGTCAATGATCTTCACTTTACAGGTCATTGGTTATAATGTTATGGCTGATCAGTAGCAGCAATGGCCTGATTATTGGAAAAAAGGTTTTTACATAAACCCAAACAAATGCTACAGATAATTCAGAATACAAACTATTCACATCTGTTCAATCAGGAAAAGCAATACAGAGAAACTCGTTTAGGTGGGTGAAGTTGGTTGGGAAGCACAATTTTTATGCTTTGTAAAGGCGTTAATTTGCATATGTCAGTTAAGGAAAGGCTGATACTAATAACCACAGTGCAGCATTAACCTCAAGCTCACTGCATCGCCAAAAGAAAGTCCCTCACTCCACTTCATGCCAGTGTTTTGTTCTGCTTCCCACTATCTCTCAAGCAAACAAACCAGTAGATCATCCAAACCTTGAAACCTTATGAAGGCTTGGGCCTTCGGGAGAGATTCCTAAACTTCCAACACGCTCATAAAACTCATGAAACTCATAAAGCACTTGAAAGAACACAGAAAACTCATAAAAGAGGTTTAAATAGCTAAAAGCACTGAGGCGGTACATCTCCAAGTCTGTACTTCCTCTCAGGAAAATGTGACAAAGCAAAGCTGCCAAAAAAGAAAGAGACAGGGGCCAGGGTCACAACCTCTGATGTCACATCAGTCTTGATGTGAATATTTAATACTTGAGCTGAATATTTAATCTTGAACATCAAGGCTTCAATAGACCCCTTGGGCCTGGAGGCAATTCCATATATCATGTGGAGACACCTGTCCACTCAGTCTATTGGAAAGTGGCGGCATTGATTTTGGATTATTAGCATCAATTATGTTTAAAGGTTATGGTTTGATTGTGTAAAACATTGAAGTATTGTACTACTAGAAAATAAAGACTTTTGTGTCTATATTCCATTGTGGCATATGTAGTTCCTCCAGTCACATTCGAGAAATCAGGGTACCTTTCTTGCAAAATAACTATGAATGTGTAGCAAAAATAATTGATTCATGGTGAAAATTAACATTTTTTGATTTTTGAATGAATAGTTTCTTAAAGAACTGTTCAATTGAAACATTGGGGTCAGATATTTACACTCCAGCTAATTCACATACAGAACATTCACCAGAAAAATATGCATCAAGCTGACCCCGACTGACCTGAATGAGTCAGAGGCCCTATGGTGAATCTAAAGGGGCTTTTGTATTTGGAATATGGGCAACTCATACTGCAAGCAAATGAAGCGGATTTAACTAAGAGGTAAGTATTTAATAGTTTGTGAATGCCTATCACTTACAGTTTAAGCTGGTGTGACATTACACAAGTTCTACCACAAATTACAGTCAGCATTCTCTATCAGCCCGAATCAATGTTGGCTACCTTATTTTTCATTAAAATAAAATAAATAGAAAATACTGTGATTAAACTGCCAATTAGTCTATAGAGAACAAAGAATACAACCAACACCTGCCTAATATTGTGAAGGTCCTCTTCATGCCACCAAACAGCCCATGAAGAGCAGCCATGACCATGTCGCTTGATCAGCAGCTGCGCTTCCTTTTGGTAGGTACTGTATAAACTACTGTATACTGCAGACTGGAACACTCCACAAGGAATAATTTTCAGGAGATGCCATTAGAACTGGACCATGACAAAGTGGCTGACGCCTTACACCATTTATTCACCATCAACATCCAAGAACTGACTACCTAACGTATCCCACCCACTGACAGGTGCCACTGTAATGACAAGATCATCATTGCATTCAGATCATTATCAGTGGTGTTAATGCTGTGGTTGACCCTCTTAGTGATTCGACAAGTCATAACACACTTACACATAGTTGCGTACATTTCAAAAATGGATGTCATTAAAGTACTACATCATTGGGAAAGTGTGAGATTAGCAAATTTAAAAGCTGGGTGGTGCAGCAAGGCCACAAAATCATCGAAATGACTTCATGCCAGTACAATAAAATACAAAGACTGTCCTGCTTTTTCGTTTATGTGAGGATGACAAAGCAGTTTGGAGCGAAAGCCATGGTCTCCTGCCAGCCTACTGATGAATCACAAAATTCACAGATTTCTGGTGCAGATGAACTCCAGCCATCGGTGAGCTGCAAGCCCCCACATGAAACGGAGTTGTTGGAGTTTCCTTTTATCTGATGGAGCAATTTTAAAGGAGTGCCCCCAGCCGAGTTTACAGCCAGCACGCAGCAGCCGTGTGACGCAACCTGTGTTGAATGATTAGCACTTTGGCAAATGATTAAACTGTGTTCATTCTGGAGCACCACAGGGTCAATAGCTGATCCTCAGCCATTAGAACATTAGTCACAGAAACAAGTGAAGGACACAAACATGTCAAATATGTCTCTCTCTAGTTCTCTTCATCTTTCTTCTAGTTTCTCCTTTCCACCTAGCTATCTTAACATTCTCTCTTTTTCAGTTTGCCTCTCTCTCCCTGTTCCACTATCTGTCATCCTCTCTCTTTCTACTTCCCATCTAGGTCTCTCTCCCACCCTCTGTCCCTCCCTCTCTTCTTCTCTGTCTATCCCCTTGCACTGCACACAAAACCCCCAGCTCTTAACATTAGTGTTAGTGTGTACAATGGAGGAAACATTCAGGCCTAGAAAACATTAGCTAGTCAATGCAAGTAAGCACGACTTTATGACCTTATTAACCATTACATACATTACATTTTCTCAGTAACAAGAGAAATGTGTTTTTTTAAGTGTTGAAAAATGAGACACATACCATAACTTCTTTTTCTTCAGAAGCTTCTTCCCACCTTGCAAAAATCAATACTATTCTGACGCCCTTAGCCAGACACAGCAGTGTGCTCGTGCGCGTTTCAGCTGAGTTTTTATTATAGTCACTTTTTCAGCCAATAGCTCGTCTCCATTTCTGACCAATGGTGTTTAAGTTGATTCCGGGAGGGCGGGGCTTCTTTAATGTCGTCGTTTCAAATCGGGCGTGGTTTCTTTCATACCTCCTTCCGTAATGCACGCGGCCTGGGCTGGGATTGGTGTTTTCTCCAATATGATTGGTGTACAGAATAGCCCACTGTGATTGGCTGCTAATTTATTTTCCGCCAGCAAATCAATTGTCTGTATGGCAACTGTTATGGATAATTATTAATATAATATAGTAATATACTGTATACATTGTCAAAATGTATACACATATATAAAAACTTTTATCTATCTATGATCTTCCAAGTCAACTAAATTACAGTTAGTTCAGCTGTATTTCTAACAGAGGTGTCAAAAGTAATCACATTCATTACTCAGGTAGAAGTATAGATACTAGGGTTTAAAAATACTTCTGTAGAA
>JBBIGC010000131.1:12288095-12299780 GCA_037576955.1 Lepidarchus adonis | reverse complement strand
AAAGTATAGATAACCAAAATTTCTACTTAAGTAAGGTAACGAAGTATTTGTACTTCGTTACTTGACAGCTCTGATTTCTAACATGCTAACATCATTAAACAACCATGGTGGATTCATCATTTAAAGAAAGTAAGTTGAGGTTGCTATCCATACCAAAACTAATTTTAACGAAATACACTGGTGGAGTTGGATATTGTGAGTATCTCTGTTTGATGAATATACTACTATGTGTGTATCACAGCTGTGCTGAGAGCGGTCCATTACATAAATAACATTTGATCAGCAGCATCTCTCTCCATTGAAGGACACTGGGTAAACTGTGGTTGTAGGTATGGGGTTTGTATTTGGAGTAAGACTTTGTGAGGTTGGAGAAACAAGTATTCTATTTTGTCCTGTTTAAAATTCAGGCTGAATTTAGTATAAAAGAAATTATAGTTATGATGGTTCCAGCTGGTTGCACCATGTTAGACATTTTTCAATATGTAGCGGTTCAGTATCCCTTTTACTATCCAGCTGAAGCGGATTAAAACTAATCATCCAAACTATTCTACAATAAACACAACCACAAACCAATAGCAACCATTTCAGATTTGTTTATTTCCTTTACTCATCTGGAGACAACAGTACTATGCTACGTGTTCAAAGGTTTGTAGACCCCTACTGATCTAGTGTTTCTTCTAAAATCAAGAACATAACAGACATCCTTTCTGATAAGGCTTTACACCAGATACGTATTGGAACATTGCTGGGATGATTCAATCAGCCATTCTGTTGGTAGTGCTTATTATACAAGTGGGGTCTGTACAGAACATCTGTGTTAGCAAGATGTTGCAATTTATTGTCCCTAAAATAAGTAAGATGAATAAGTGTCTTGACACATTTGCTCATTTTCACTGTCAGATACTAAACAGAATTTTGAAAAACACAATAATTTAATCTTTAATTTATTTTCATTAATGCGTAGCATCACAGTATGCATATATCTAGCCTAACTGTTTTTGCTACTTTTTAAAAGCAACAAAGCTCTAGTCTGGTTTCAGTATTTAGTCCTGCTTTGATTCTTGTAGAAAAAAGGATTTTAGACTAGAAGCAGTAACCATGCCACATGCAGCAATGATTCATGTGTTCCTCTAAGTTCATCTTGTGCCTGTTGTTACTAAAATCATGTGTAAACATGTATACTTGTATGACGTACCTAAAGGAGCATCTGTTATATTAAAAAAAATGTGGGAAGATCCTTTGGCACAGTGCTTCTGGTAAAAACAGACTTGCATTTGCCACATTTGTGATGTTTCACGCTTTTATTGACATTATAATTAGCTGTCAGTTAATTGGCAACCCCTGGCTTGGTGAGTGTTCTGGAAAATGCTTACTTCACTCTAATTATTGATTGATAAAAGGGTCTTTGAATGAATTATTTATTAATGTAATCTTTAATCACTGCAAAACAGTGTGTTTTCATTCATGTGCAACATCACATCATGCATATATCTTTTTGCCGTTGCTCTGGCAGAACATTAGGGAGAGATTACTTTATCACATTTTATAATGTCTTAAACTTTAAGCCTCTTCCCATAATATCATTTGAGGTTTGTCCCAGTTGCACACTTTATACTAATTTCAAATAATTCTTGAGAGTATAGTGTGTTTTAAATTGATAAATGTTAAATAACCATAGCACACACATTAGGTGACTTTTGAGTATGGTGCTGAGGGACACGATTATCCCACAATGCTGTGCAAAACAGAAGGGGAGGAGATAAACATAGCTAAAAAATAGTTGACAGTGATGTGAGGTTAGTAGGTTAATATTATTCATAGGTGTGTTTTGAGTCTCTTTGCAGTGGGGTAAAAGTTAATGAAAATTCTAAAATAAATTTGAACAAAAAATTATTCTAACATAGTTCCAACAACCTTCTATGTCCCAGGCTTGTATGACATATATTGGCACAGCAGGGATCCTTTACTTCCTCTTAGCAGGAAACTGCATCGTATGTTACATTTTTCTACCAAATTACGTAGTATGTAGTATGGTTTGACCATACTACGTACTTTTCTATATTAGTATAAATAGTATTATACTAATACTAATTTATTAGTATAAATTAGTATTCTATATTTATGGCATGTGTTTGGAGCTATCGCTTCTTCTATCCAAAGTTATTTCTGGTAGTTTCTGAGTGTGTAGCGACCTCTGCTGGACTGGCTGGATTCTGAATGACACATCACAAATTCCTCACACAATGTAATACATAATAAAATTGATTTAAAAATATAGATATTGACTTGGTATTTATTTAAATGAATGATTTAATGATGACAATTTCCTTTTTCAGAAGTTTTTCTGATTTCTGATTCTTTTTTTTCTGATTTCTACTATACTTGATCTGCCATGTCCTGTATTGTTCCTTTGCTACAGTTACCTTGCACAATATTACAGAAATACAGTATTTACTAAATTAAAAACAAATGACTACTTTACACCAGACTACCTTGCCAGTTTCTAAGCATAATTGTGGGATATTACTTGTTATTGTCAGAGGAAGTAGATTTATTGTAGCATGTTAGTCTGTAATGCTCTTGCAATATGGACATTAAGCATTATTCAGCATGAAGTAACTGTTTATTGCTTCTTTTTAAAGTCTTAAGTAGTTTGAGAGAAGCATTTTCCAGAGAATATTATTTATTGCTCTACTTTTCAAGTCTGGTTTAATAATTTGATAAGTACAGTGATTTTGGTCTTTGGGGAAAAGGATATCTTGGAAGAGAAAATTCAAATCCTGCTTCAAACCAAGGAAGACTTTGATGAACATGAAGCTCTGTGAAGGTTGAAGAACATAACCGTTATTGTTGAAACATTAAAGCTTAATTAAACTAAGCTTTTGGCCTGAAACATGGTTTATGGCTTAAATTAAGTTAAAACATAATTAAACAAACTTTTGGCCTATAATGTATATATTTAAAAATAAATGTATGGTAAAGAGGTCAATACAGGGTGAACTTGGGCAACTAAAGAGTTTTCACCCTTTATCATCATTAAATTACCATTAGGGATGACACATGAAGACGTGTGGGGTCACTGGTTGTTATCTATAGTAAAAAAAAAAAAAAGACCACGGTTACATTTATGACCTTTAAGCGTCTCTACAGTGAATCATCTCACTGAATGATTCAAGATGAGTAATTGAGTTAATGAGCACATATTATTATCATAAGTTTGTGGCAGAATTGTCCTCAAAGTAAACTTCAAAGTAAACAACACTGTGCCTCAGCACTGCTCCTTTAACTGAAACACACAGAACATGAACACAAGGCAAAAAACCCCAGCATTTCCACACTCCATTATGCAGTCCTCCTCACAGCCAATGGGAGCTTCCCCAGGACCACTACAATACTGTAGACACATCTGTAAATGTTGTGCATAAATGACTTATGTAATGTAATAATGGGTGTAGAGTATTTTACATAAAATCACTCTAAACGACTCAAACATTAGTTAATGAGCTGAGTTTTCCTAAACCAGTGGAGTTTCTTTTGCTAAGACCCATTGAAATGTGCACCACTTGTACAGAAGTACAGAAACACAGTAGTACATAGTGTCCGCCAGCAGGGGGAGCTCTATGTCCAGTTTGTTTAAATTAGTCAGCGCCCATCGATTCTGGGCATTGGTGGGTTGTCCACACCGCGGGCACAGCGGCATTATAAAACCATTAGCGAAGGAAAGAGGGAGCAGAAGAAAAAGGGACAGAGAGAGAGAGAGAGCGCGCGCGCGAGAGGAGGCATCTAGCATTGTTCTGCAGTTGGATTGCTTAGCTGGCTTCGCTGAAAGTGCACTGGGAGCGTCATCCCAACTAAGGTAAGTGGCCATTTAAGCTACTTTGGGCTTTTTGTACACTTCTCAGTTGAGAGCTCTCCAGAATTCCCCGTGTGGCGAAGACCGTGTGCTTTCAGCTCCGCTGAGACCAGACCACGCGCTCGTGCTGGACGCTGGCGCTGTTTGTCATACGGCGAATAGCAGACGCTCCTGCGAGCGCGAGGCGCATTAATTGAGTCTGATTGGCTGCGCGGGAGGAATGCTGATGAAGTCTGTTTCCAGTGCGTGTGGCCACGTTCCGGGTTTTGGCTACGTTCGTGGGGACAGACCACAAACAGATCATTGATGAGTTCAGGATGCAGGATTCAGTTTGTGGAAAGAGAAAAAGGCGAGTTCAGCTTTTTCATGATTGGTGATTAGAGAGATCGTCTTGTGTGGTTTGCAGTAAACACTTTGTTGGGATTGGTTATAGACTTTTACCCATAAGTCCCTCCTGCAGTGTGGATTTGTATGCATGGAGCAGTTTGAAAGTTAAAGGCCAGTTTCCCCACACATGGGTCAAGTTGAGACACAAATGCCACTGTCCTGGGGGAAACTAGAGCAATGTTGAAAAGCTTTAAAGTTATGAACCATTTTGCCATGGTACATGGGTTGGGCAACATGAACACTTCAAGACTTAATTAATAAGTCTTAAACCAATGTGGGAGAGAAATCCATTTCATGGTAGAACCTTATTCAGTATTCATATCCACACCAGATGTTAACTAGGTGTAAACTACCTGAGACATGAGAAACTGAAGCCTTCAAACAGAAATAGCATGATGCTCCACAAGATGACCTTTTGGTTTTGAGGCAGATTAAGCCTATCATAGCTTTTCGAGTAATGGCCCTTTTCGTTGATACACTGTTTAACAGTTTAACCTAATTTTGTTGTATAGCAGTGCTGAACCTGGAATAATAGTATATTTCAGGCTCGTCTGAACACCAGGAAGCCAAATGTTGCTGAAAAATAACTGTCTGGACTCTTTTAATTCAATGACTTCGCTTGGCAAGTAGGCTGCAACATACATTAAATGATTAAGAGCAACCTTAATGAGTCAGAGCAGCTGTTTTCCATTTACAATACAGTCTGTAACTGGATTAAAAACAGCCATGGTAAAGCTCAGAGAGTTTTACTAGTGGCATTCTTCAAAAGCATAAGCAGAATGGCCATGCTGTGCTTCATAGGGCCTCGAGGCATTTGAGGTCAGGGAAGAATTTGGGCATAGTGTTCTCAGTCTTTGCATGATTCTCATGACTAATAAGTCACATTTCCAAGTAATCTGACAAGAAAGGAACATATTATGAAAGTTTTTGGTACCATTTGAATGGAAAAATCTTGCTTAATTAATATGCAGCCTAATTAAACAAATATATATATTTTTAAAATACATGAATGGTAATGAGGTTATACAGCAAACTAGTTTCATTGAACACTTTCCCCATTTGTTATCACTATATTACTGTTAGGGATGTTAAGAATTCAAAAGACCTGTTGGGTTATCTATAGAAATGAATAAACTAGTTATATATATCATAGTAGTAACAAAGTGTAATATATAACAGTATCCAGTTATGAACTGGGGGTGGAGCTTGAACAACATTTGTGTATTAAACACTGTAAAAAGTGTCAAAAATCCACATGATTATTATTAGGATTGGGGTGAGAAATGGGGTTGGGGTTAGTTTTAGGGTTAAGGGGGGAAAATCAATGAAGTGACACATTTTTTACTGCTTAAAAAACAACCCTTATAGGCCTTCTATACATTTGTATGGTCTTACTTCTGACATAAAATTACTCATGCCTACACTAGACCACTGTTTACACACAGAACACACACTGACACGAGTGCTATAATGTTTCAGTGGTCATGAAACAAATGACAACACACTGGAACATTATGCTTTAGTATTCTGCACTGTATGGCAGCATTGCTTCACCTTTCTTTAGACAGACTTAGAAAGCAGTCAGACCCATGTTGGATGAGTCACTGCTGCCTAGCCATGCTACAGTAAGTGAGACATGACAGAAACACATGTTTTGAATGTATTATTTCCTGCAAGCTATACTTCTGTGCCATTATAACAAAAGACATGCTCTTGGTGTAGAGGCAAATAACAACAATTTACAAGGGTTTTGCTGTACAGCTTAAAGTGCTTCTCAGACGTAATGCTTATAGACGTCCTTTGTATGGATTATGTGTCTGCTTGATTGGAATATTTTGTTTGCCATGCTTTGAAGTCATAGAAGCACACATGCTGCTTTCATTCACATTTCTTTCTTGTTTTTTCTTTGAACTGATGTTGTGGATGGTACCGATTAAAAATGTGTGCACGTCCATTGTCGTCTTTATAAAAGCCATGTTTACTACTTGGCCTATGTCACATTGGAATTTAAATGGGTCTGTTTGTATCTGAACCCTGATATCAAGAGGAGTCATTGTCCAGTTGATGTGGACAGTGGTATTTGGCTCATGGGAAAAGAATGCCATTGACCCTGCCAGTTATAACATCCTGTACAAAACAACCAGGCACTTTCCAGGGACTAATACAACACTAGGGCTGCCAAAAAGCAATATTTTTGCATAATATAAATGCAAAAACTTTATTAATGTCATGTTACTGTACTGATATTTGCTCATAATTTCAAGCAGGTTTAGTTTTTGAAAATTCTCACAATGTTCTGACTGATGTACTGTTCATGAAGAAGGTAGCAATATGGAAAGCATTGTTTCATGTGATTTTCATAAACATGTATAATTTAGCACTATTGTAAACGATACAAGCGATAGAACAAGTGACATTTGAATAAATATGTAGATTATCATTGTAGCTTCTTAGTTAGTGACACCATTTACCTGGCATAACAATTTAAAGGGCAGTCTGAGGGTATTATCACCTCCTTTGACAAGCTCATGTAAATGGGATTGCAAGATGAGCTGTGAAATGTTAAAAGATTGAAATTTTGAGGCTAATGAGCCAGATTTATGTACCTAGATAGAAGGGAGAATTCTTTAAAAATGATATAATAATGACAAATTATTTTTTTTAAATAGAAACATCCTCTCTGACAATTGTAAAATCCATAGGATGTCACAAGACCTCCTTCTTGTCTTGAGTGACCGTAGAAATTGGGAAGAAAGTAAGAGTTGCCAAGATGACTGCAAAGACTCTTATACTGTACACAACCCAACATCTGCTTTTAAGTCAAAGAATCACAGTAATATAATATTGCTGCCTCTGTAGCAATTTCCATCCATTTTAGCTAATGTATGTAATACTGCAACACAAGTAGCTGCTAAATAATTCCAATAAACAGAACCAATAGAAAACCCCAGTCTACTGTAACATGGTGCACTTCAGTTCTGTTTGTAAGGTTAATGTTAACTCGCATCTGAGCAAAGTATGTTGGTCCTTGAATTGTCAGAACATCAGCGTGGAGAGAAAGCTGCTGTTTACTGACCATGCTGCTGCTTCAGAGTCAATATTTTTCAGCAATATTGTGCTTCCAAGGATAAGATAAGATAAACCTTTATTGTCCCACAAGTGGGAAATTCCACAAATTCCACAAGTGGGAAAGCATACTTTAATATTTATGAAACCTTTTATCAGCATTTTTGCTGATTTTACTTATTTATTTATTATTTTTAAAAGGCTAAAAGGTTACCCAGTGTGAAAATTTCAGAACTAACTAAAGATTTTTTCCTTTGTCTGAAAATGCTCATGTTCATGCTCATGTGAATACTTTGGACTTAAAAGGTTGTTTTAAAAAAGCTATGATGTATTGAATATGACAGACTTCTTTACGTTCTTTCAGCCATTTTTTTGTGTAAAAAAACTGGTTGCTGTCTCTTTGAAAATGTTATTTAAAAAGTAAATTTAGACTTTTTAAATTGCTGATAATGTAAAAGAGGAATTTCACACCTATATGACCAAAAGCATATTCATTTGTGTGGAATAAATCAGTGGAACTGGTCAGTGCTCTGGTGATATGGATTCTCTCAAGGATAACCTTCAAGCTTTACAAAATAACCCTATTCAGCTGAAAAACTATTGCGCAAGTATTGGAAAAATCTATCAATTTCAATGTTTATTTTGTATTCATTAGAAAATACTGAGTTTTATTTCATGCACACGTTTAGAAATAAGGCTCTCATTGAAGTTCAGTTTTAATGGTCTTTGCTTTCCAAGCCATTGAATCCACTATAACAAAGCTCAGAACTAATCATTTGTGCTAGTCACCTGTAACCTCACAAAGGAAGTATAAACTGCTTTCAAAATCCTTTGTGGTCTTGCCCTTTCTCCAGCTCTTCAGCCGTACTTGTACGCTCATGTCATGTTAGACTGTCCTTAGTGGGTGGTACATCTTTCAGTGCAGTAACCTCTAACCTGCAAAATTCCCTACTCCAGTCTCTTCAGAACTGTACTTCTAAAGCCTTCTTCAAATTTTTTCTGAAGATCTTTTCATTTAGCCAATACTTTGACCCTTCCTCTTACTTCATTTTGTCTTCTTTCTCTTTTTTTAAGTTTTCTCATTGGTTAAGAAATAGTTCAACAGCAAAGAAAATTACCCAGTTTTTTTTCCTCACCTCAAATGTTGATTGATTGATCTTGGAAAAGATTTCTTCAAATTTATGGAGCCATTGTCACAAAAAGTGATTGTTGATTGTAAAGTGCTTATGAAAACCTTGCGGTTTATAGTTTACAGTAAGTTACACTAAGAAGACCAGGTGAACCTGGACACTAAAGATGTCTTGGCTTATGATACATCGGTGGTGAGTGGAAAAGTGTGTTTGATATTCATTTAAGTTTTCTGTATTGCATTGTAATGTTGCTCTTCAATTGGGGAAAGTTCTTTATAAATAAAATTGTATGTATGTGTATGTATGTATGTATTATTATTTGTTGTTGTTTTATTATTATAACCAACTATATTTTTCTTGATATTCTTATTGAAATCTTAATCATCTGCCAGTATCAATACTAATCAAATACTTTTCATTTTGAAAGCTGCAAATTTCAAGCATTTTAATGTCAATAGGCATCTAAAAGCAACCACACATGCACTACCACAAACCTACTACCCTATGAAAGGAAATAAAGAGTTAACAAAATGGCCTCACAATGTGTGTGCTATTTCAGGACAGATTTGTTAGAGGATTTGATCAGATTCATCTGTTTTTCCTCTGATGTCCAGCCCAGGATTGTCTGCTGATATTAGATACTAATCAGATTGGTTACAGTAACATGCTGTTAACCCTTAAACACCATACTGTGGTCTCAGACAAGAGCAAATGTGCTGCAAAAATGTTCCCATTAAATCAGGAAGGTAGAGCTGCTCTTGACTTGCTGGTTTGATGGAAAAACTTTAATAAGAGATGTTGGGTTTATAGAACCTAAGATGTAGGGGCAACTAAGTTGGTTTCAATCAGCCAGTATTAACCCTAATCCCCCCACTCCCTCTCTCGCACTTACATGGATCCCCAGTGGAATAGCAGTGCGTCACAGCCTGAGCAGATCTGCAGCCTGAATGAAGCATCTCTTCTTTTTAGCTGGAGAGAAAAGTGGATTTTTATCTGTCTACAGCAAGACTGGGGCTTATCATATCTGTTTGTTGACGCTATGAATCGAGAAGGAGTTTGGGTGACAACCTTTCTCTCTGGGGCACTCCTCCTGTGTGTTTTGGCTCTTTTGTGCTTCTTCACTTGCCGTCTGGCGTCCAAGGTGCTTCCAATTGGAGCCCCGCTGCATCTCTGAATGTGAACTCAGCTTTGCAAAGTGGTAAAGCCACCTCTTTATTGCCGTCTGTAGTGTAGGGCAGTACATTGTTAATAGTGTGGGCACAACAGCATAGAATCTTAGCTTTTTATCCTGATTAACATATACAAAATATTACCAAGGTAACTAATGTAGTTTTAACAGTCTTTCCCAGAGATCTTCATTGGTGCAGTATGATGCATTCTCCTAAGAAGAGAATCAAACCCCCATCTGCAGGGTGGAGAGCAAAAGTGTTGTCCACTATGCCATACAAAATAGGACTGAACAGTTAGTGCCTTTTATATTGAAATTGCAGTATGAAAGAGTGCAATTTTTTACATTGCAAGGGCTATGTTTCAGTTATGTCCTGTATTATCCAATATCCAATGGTGGAGTTTAATATCAATAATAAAAAATGATGGAGAGCTTGAGAACTAGTGTTTGGGCACATTACATTTAGCACTCAAGATCAATTAAAAGAAACTAATCACATTTAAATTGCAATCGAAATACTGGAAAGATGGATATTTCCCCAAAACCTAATACAGACCCCAGCCTCTTGAGTCCAGAAAGGTTATTAGTATTATTGTCAGGAGATCTGATGAACAAACAAAGGTAATCCAAATCCTCAATTATCTGTGTAATACTTTTTAATGCCTGATATGTGTTGTGGAAATGACAATGGCAACATCACGCTTCTCATCTTCAGACTGCTGTTGGTATGGTGAAGTGCTGCTCTCCACCCAGCAGATTTGATTCCATGTTTTGGACATGAGCAAGACCATGATGCTACATTACCTGTGTAACATGGTTAGATTGTAGGTTATTCATAGTAATTTGCTTTTTTTTGCTTTTTTGAAGCAAGAAAGCCAGTAAGATATTTTTCTTGATGTTGGTGGCCATTATGATTTCTTTCTCTAACCAGTAAAACCAGGAGCAGAGCTATTTATTGTGGTCTTGTAACTTCAAACATTGTTTAGTTTTGGTATGATGAAATGTGAACACTGAATTATGGGCAAAATATTTTATAATTTTTATACTCTCACACTATATATACCATATAATAGTACACTATTTACTTCACTATATATAATGATATATTTTACAGTAAGTAATTTTTACTTGTTATTATCAGTACATTATCAGAAATATGGTTCTACTATCAAGACACCCGAATGCTGTTTGCCAGTTGCCATTAAAGCCCTACCTCAGTTTATATTGTCATGATTTTACAGCTTATGGAGCATTGAATATGAATTCCCTTGAACATAATGAAAAACATGCTTTTATATACTGTACAGAAAGGTTAATACTTAGTAATAATTAATTACTTTTTGTAGATATTGTCTGAGTGTATACTGTACAGACATCTTGTATCTCCAAAATCTCCAAATAGGTAACTTTACAAGAAAGGCAAAAATTCTTAATCTTCTAAACATTAAAATATTTTTTAGATTATTATTTTTATTACTTAGTATTAATCTTTTTAAATATACAAGCATGTTTTTCATTATGTTCTGGTGAATTAATATTCAATGGTCCATAAGCAGTAAGATCATGATAATATAAACTGAAGGAGGGCTTCCCCTGCGTTACAGTAGTGATGCGATTTAATGGAACTTGTGTGTGTTTGTGTGTGAGTGAAGAGAGAGAGAGAGAGAGAGAGAGAGAGAGAGAACGAGAGAACGAGAGGTGTCCAGTTAATCAGCTTTGTCATGCCTATTAAACCCCTCTGTGCAGTGGCACTCAATCTCATTAAAGTGACCTTCAGTAAAAAGCGAAGGGGAGCCGTGGTAAGAGTGGCTAAACGCTGTGCTGTGTTTTCATTATAGCAGTGTGTTACAGCCCTGCTCTTGGTGTTGTCCCTGCTCTAACACACCTGATCCAACTAATAAGCTAATTACTTCTACCTTCCCTCACATATCGTCCATGATCTATTTAGAGTGCTTGTCTTTGACTCCTTTCACTCATTCAAATCTGCCCTCGTTAAAGAGCAACATTACAGGTCCTTCTCAAAAAATTAGCATATTGTGATAAAGTTCATTATTTTCTGCAATGTACTGATAAACATTAGA
>JBBIGC010000131.1:12259113-12279402 GCA_037576955.1 Lepidarchus adonis | reverse complement strand
ATATATATATATAACGGTTTAGTGCATGACATGTTTTTCTCATTATCTTCAAAGCCCTTTATTACCAGACTCCAGCATATGGTAGACATTTCCTCCATTCTCACAGCCAACAAACCTCCCCTCCTCACACTAGTCTCTTCTCTAAAAGGGTAGAACTTTCAAGCCGTGAAGTTCTCCACCTCTTCCTATTTTAAATTGTACTTGTCTTTCCTCCTTCAGGTCTCTTCTAAAGATATTCCACTGTAATCGACCAGGTTTTTTGGTCAGCTTTGTAAAATGACCATGGGACTTATTATTATTATTATTATCATTTTTCCTATTAAAAAATCACATCAGCAGAGTAACATGGCCATTGTGGATGGTGACCAGCAAAATTATTTAATGAAAGTAATTTGCTGTTATCGTGATTGAAAACTAACTGTTGTGTAACATATAATGCAGAGTATGTTGTTGTGTCCTATAGAGCAGGAGAAGGATCCTGTTTTCTGGAACACGTGGGCACAGCGCACGCTGAGGAATGCTCTGACTCTTCAGGAGCACAACAGGAACGTGGCCAAAAACCTTATCCTGTTCCTCGGAGATGGTAAATACAGTGTGTCTCTATCAGAACTTTAGTTCTCACTTTCTTAAGCCAATAATGTGGGCGATAAAATGCATATACTGCAAAAATGAAGACTTTGGTAATACAAATTCTCATTAATATGACACAGATATGACCTTAAATATCTTCACATCTTAATATGTGTATTAATGAAGAAAACTGTAAATGTGATTTTCGATCAACCTCAAAGAATGCCTGATTCTGGGCTAATTAGCAATTCCCACTTTGTACTGTTGACTATTTCCTTCCATCCTCACAAGCAGAAATTAGGGTTAAGTGTTAATATCCAACATTTTGAGTGTAAAAATGAATTTATATTGCAGTCACTCTGAATACAATGTTATTTTAGGCAAAGTAACAAGACTACTGAATCTAACAAGTGGACATTTCAAGACATTCAGAGATGACTCACTGTCTGCTCTGTATACCACCCACTCTTAGTTTATTACTGTGCCTCTTTAATAAAATCTTTTTGTGTCTGTCCTGTAGAGCATTTGTAAGACGGATGGTCTTTCCATGTCCGTCAAAATTGCCCAGTCTGTGTTCATCAAGCCATAAAAACAGCAGGAAAATGGAGACAAGTTCAGAGGAGACTTTCTATTGAAAAAACAACAGCCTAAGAATAACCTTTAGGTGTTACTTTGTAGGTATGGGCGTTCCCACAGTGACGGCGGCCAGGATTCTGAAAGGCCAGCTGAGTGGACAGTATGGAGAGGAAGTTCAACTGGAGATGGACAAATTCCCCTATGTGTCTCTCTCCAAGGTTCAACCCCACACTGCATTATTTTCTCATTTCATTTCTTTGTGCTCATCAGCATGTTCACCCTAGCTCTATTCTGGTCATGGATGTTAAATAATGTCTGTGACAGCTAGTCAAATACTGAAGTAGAGCTGCACAATATATTGTTGATCATTATTGATATCAGTCAGTGTTTTTTAAGATGGTGCCCATTTTGTATCTAACATGGGAACAATTTACAGCTAACAAGTAACATGGGAAAACACTCCAGGCCAAACTACTGTTGTGTAAATAAAGAGATATATGTAAATGTAATGGGCTGCATTTGCAGCTTAATTTCTTTCTATATGCTGTATGGATGTAGGGATTGATGGTACACTTGAACTTTATCATGAAACATTGACATACTTTAATATGATGGAGAAGATACGTAAGTGAGGCCCTTTACAATCACATTCACAATGTTTAACAGTGTTAGGGTTTTTGTTGGCAGAAGTAAGAGCAAGTCTTTATTTTGTATTGTATACATATGCACCACGTAATTTAAATACATTTACACAATCACATGTACACTGTACATGCATTCTGTGTCGATAGCTGTTGTTCTTTTGTTAATGGATATATATTTTATACCATTTATTTTATCTACTGTTTTTCTAGTATGCCCTTTTATGTTTTATACTTTCTATACTATTTATTCTGTAAAGCACTTTGGTCCGCTGTGTTTTATAAAGTGCTTAAGAAATAAAGTTGGATTGGATTGGAATGGATAAGATGACAAATGACATCTTACTGCACACAAATGCAATTGAAAGTTTATAACCCACAATTTCCACAGGAAGTTCATTTTATACATTATTTAATTTATTCACAATGTCCATGGCTGTAGGTTTTAAAGAGAGTATGCTTTTTTTCACCAAGTACACCTATCATGTACCTACACTAAATGTTCATTAGCTTCTCCATGACCCAGAACTGTTAAGTGGTTTTGAAAACAAATGAATGAATAGTTCAGTGCTCTCCATAATGTTTAGGACAAAGTTTTTTTTGCCCCTCTGTTCCTCGGTGTAAAATTTTAAATCAAACAATTCAGACATGGTTAAATTGCACATTTCAAATTGTAGTTTAAAGTTATTTGCATACATTTCAGTGCGTGTGTGAGTACCTGTAGCAGCCATGCATGCACAAGCCATAACACTCCCACCGTCATGTTTAACAGATGGGCCTGTCCGCCTTAGATCAAGGGCAATTCCCTTTCGTGTCCCCACTTTCCTCTTGCCATCACTCTTTTTTTTTTTTGCTAACTGTAATCTGGCCATCCTGTTTTGGGATAATTAGTGGTTTTGCTTCTTGCAGAGTAGCCTCTGTATTTTGATTCATGGAGACTTCTGTGGATAGTGGCCTCTGAGAAAGACATGCCTGCTTACTGAACAATTCTGATCTGGTGGACAGGAGCTTAAGGATTTTAGGATTTTTATTTTTTACATAGTAAGGATTATTCTGTCATAAGCAGTGGAGGTCTTCCTTGACCTACTAGTCCCTTTGTGATGACAGAGTTCACCAGTGCATTTTTACCCTCTTAGTGATTTTGGTAATCCTAAGGTTTGAACAATGTCTATAGTGGTTTTAATCTTGTTTTTCAGCCTCATAATAGCTTTCTTGACTTTCAATGGCACAGTGTTTCTCATCATGTTAAACAATGGCAACTACAGATATACTTGCAACTAATGAAACCATGAAAAACACCTCAACACACCTCATCATAGACACATCAGAAGCCAATTGTCCCAAAATAATGGTTCCTTGAAATGTATAAAAAGTGTTGTCATTTCTACATGGTGAAACTTAAAATGTAATCAAATAACATTAAAAAGGAAAGTAACGTGCACTTTAATTACATCTGTAAATTGTTTAATTTAAAAATGTATCCTGAGGAGCAGAGGGGTAAATTAAAGAAAAAAATGTTTTTGTCTCTATGGAGAGCACTGTAGCTTATTGAAACAAATGTTGTGGATACTAAACTAAAGGAGCAGACTTAAACCAAGAATGTATTAATCACAAAATAGTGGTCCTTCCGGGGCTTCATTTACACATTGTAAATGTTTATTGAATGCACTTTGAGTAGTCTGTCGGACTATGATGGTTTATTCACTGCATAAATTTATTCATAAATTTGCATCTTGACCTCTGACACCCTTTCGAGCATTAGCCTAAAGCTCAAATTTTCAGCATTTCTCTAACAAGCTCATGCTGGGCTGTTCTTCTGCAGACTTATAACACCAATGCCCAGGTGCCAGACAGTGCTGGCACAGCCACGGCATATCTGTGTGGGGTGAAGGCCAACGAGGGCACAGTGGGCGTCAGTGCAGCGGCTGTCAGGAGCCATTGCAACACCACTAAGGGCAACGAGGTCACCTCCATACTGAAATGGGCCAAAGATGCAGGTATGAATTCACCCACACATGGCAAAAAGGTGATGTGAAAATATATACACTGCCTGTAATCTTGGAGACATCTGACTTTTCAGTTATCTGGTGAGCATGTGCTTGAATAGTCATATCCTTCAATCAAGCTGGCCCAAATCATGTAAAAATGTGAAATATTTTAGTTATCTTAGTATTTGATTCAGTGTATGGGGTTGTGCTCATCTTTAACCTTAGACACCAACACTATTCTACAAAATCTGTTCTACATTTAACCTTATTTATCACTGCTTTAAGAAAACTTTTCTTCATCTTATCAGGGAAAAACAAAATCCGATCAAACATAACCTTACCACCCCCTGCTTAATATTGAAGATGTCATTAAAATAAGGCCATTGTCAATGTGACTCAGATTTTTACACTCCTGTATCCAGCACATCATCTTCAGAAACAAATTATTCTCTTGCGTTTCCATTTTGCTTCTCAGTGGTGTTAACATTATGGTTGATCTGTGATTTATAAACCTGAGGTTAACTTAGCTTTGTCTTAAACATATCATTTTTCTATTCTAAACTTAAATGGTCCTACTGCTAAATTCCAAGAAAATGGCAACAAATCTGACCCACTATGAAAGAGATGAAGCATAAACCTGGCTCTTAATTTACAGCACGGAAAATGTTGCTAAACACAGATTGTAAGTCATTTATGTCTTAAATGTACTTTGCTTTCTAGGTCAGCAAACATCCATTCAGACTCATGTGTCTCCTTATCTGAACATTAACTTGCCCCATTATGTGATTTTCCTGCATCTTTGTAAAAAGGGATAGAATTACTATAGAACATTATAATATTATATAATTATTAAGCATTATGGGTTTTATTAGCTTTTTTGACAGAATATTTAAAACACTGAATGCAAACTATCATGCTCTTTATCATTTCTTATCAATAATAAGTAGTTTAACAGAATAAAGAGAATTGATCATAGTAGGGAAAAAATAAAAGTAGAAGAAAAAATAAGTTCACAAAATGAAAAAATGCACCCATGTTGCAAAATGTCATTTTAAGCTGGAAAATAAAAGTAAATGATGTGTTTTATAAGAGTGAAAGCCCTTCGGTTAGAGTGGAGGAGAATGGAGCTACTGGAGCGGAATTCATGACGTGTCCGGACAGCTGAAAGAGCCCACAAGAATGAGCTCTTAAAAGCCTGCTGTGAGGTTGAAAGGACAGTAGGACTTATCAAAGTCAAACCACCAGCCTGACCTGGGTAGAGTGTTGTGCATAGCAGCAACAAAAGGTGTAGAATAGAACTTAGACCTAGTGCTGGATCAATCAATCCTTTAAAATGGTAAAATATTCTATTTAAAAAATCTATAAACATTATGAAAGCTGAAGATGAGCATATTTCATATGACTGATACTGTATTAAGCATATCTTCTTAATTTTGGGCAAAAGTATTTTATACAAATGTACAGGTATTTTGATTCTAAAATGCTTTGAATTCTATCCCAAAAAATATTCTCTGTCCTACTTAACTCTAGATATCCATGGGAGGAACTAATACAATGTGTAAAATACAAAATATAACCAAAAAAAGTATTAAATATTCCATTACAGGATATTTTATTGTTGCTAACTGGCTATCCTAGCTTAGTAAAGTCAACCCACTATGTGATCGCAATGGAGAGATTACATTACAAATAAAAGACTGTGACCTTTCACATACATACAATTTAATTAATATTTAAAATGAATAATATATGTACTTTTATACAGGACATATATTTTAAGAATTAGATTAAATAAAAAAATGTCAGCATTCTGTAAAAAATGTTGAACCTCATAAAAGTAAGTAGTTGTGAGTGGAACATGAGGATTGAGGAGCTAAAGTGTTTACATGAATTCATCCAAACATAAACCAGCCACTAAAGCTCCCATAATGAAATTCTATTCTTTGTTAGAGTGTTTCATTGATTTCTTTCTAGTTTAGCTGAAGTTTGTAATTACACGGGTGTCCAGTGTAAGAAAAAAAATGTAATAAATAAAGGAAAGTAAGTGAAATCAGATTATTAGTTAGGTTAATATTACTGCAGTAACTGTAGCCAGCATTGGGCGTTGATAGAATTTTCTTCTTCATATCCACATAAACCTGTAGAGAGCCTGAGAGGAGATCTTATGTAAGGATATGCTGCAAGAATCAATTTCCTGTCCCGTAAGGTCTCAGCGTGCAAAACGCAGTTGCTAAGTTCTCTTCATGTAATGTTTTTTGTCTAGATTTACTTAAATGGTATGCAAAAAAATAAATATATCCTCAAGAAAATTAAGTTTAGGTTTATGTAAATGTAATAGATCCCTGAAGACATTCATTGTGTACTAATGTGCTTGCAGATTTTAGTGTTGCTAGAAAGAAGTACAAGCCTATATAGCAGGAATCATGACTGAATGCCTAGGGCATCACACATTGCCTACAATTGGAGCCACTTGTTAAATAACAGTGGAGGTTTACACTAGAAATTATAATATATTATAATCTATACAACAATTACAGACCACATTCAGACTTCAGCATGGCCACTATTATTGTCTTTAACATTTTTATAGATTTAATTTTGTCATACATTGTCAGAAAAGTCTTCTTGAGAGTATTTTATATAGTACTGTTACTATACTAACCCTGAAACTAACCGTAGCCCTAGTTTTGACCTCACAATGTGACTGAGATTATTCTGTAAATATTCTGTAAACAACTAAATTAATGTTATGTTAGCATTTAAAGACAACACTAAAGTTGAAGACACACCAAACCATGCCTGAGGAACAGAGTTGGTATGTAGATGTTTGTAGTATATGTATAGACATCAGATTTGCTTGAAATTGGGTAAATAGCATCTATATGGCATTATTAATGAGCCTACAAAATCTCATTAAAATTTGTCATTCACACAGGCATGTATTGGCTACTTCATTTAGTTTGATGGCCATTTTGTTAAACAAGCCAAATAGAACTTTGAGAGATGTGAACAAATATATAGTCACATATGAAATTATAAAATTAGTTGAAATGTAGAAATTTCAGCATGTCAAGTTTTGTGATGTTTTTTGAGGCTTTGATTTTGCACTGACATTATGTAATATTGCACTATTCTATAGACTAATCGCCCCTTGTTATGAAAATTCATAAATACATTCACTCTTATTATTATTATGAAATCGTTTTTGAGGTAAGTTTGTGATCATTTAGGCATGCCTTTGCACAGGACTAACTTGTACACATGATTTTATTACTTGTGAGCTACATTTTGACCATAGTTTCACTGCAAAACCAAAGAATCAAGATTTTGGCAACTATGGCTTGCCTAAGTGACTACATATGGTTTAAATGATGGAGCTGTGTGAGTGTGAGTGTTGGTGATTTGAAGGTGCATATATTTGTTTATCAGGAAAGTCAGTGGGTATTGTCACAACCACACGAGTGAACCATGCCACCCCCAGTGCAGCATATGCCCACTGTGTGGACCGTGATTGGTACTCAGATGGAGATATGCCACCTGAGGCACTGCGGGATGGCTGTAAGGACATCGCCCTGCAGCTCATGGAGAACATACCTGACATTAATGTGAGACACATCTTTATTTCACTTCTAGGCACAATGACATATTTAGTAAGAAGTGTGTTATTTTAGAAGTCTGTCATTTTGTAGTGACTAAAGAAATTGTTTAGAACATCCAATGAATTCTCACATTCCCATTGTTTACTACAGCAACCAGTGTACAAAGCAGAAGTAGAGTTTGTACAGGGCTTCTGATGAGTTTTAAAGTCTCAAATGAAAAGAAATCTGAATTTAAGCATAAAATGTCTTAAAAAGATTCAGATTTTATACAATGGGTCTTACAAAAGGTGATGTTTATATCTTAAATGTCAAAATGTACATAAAAAAATCAATACACAAATACTTCCCCCTCACTAAGGCGAGCTGCAACCCACTCTGAATTTATCTCCATAGATTACGATGGTTTGTGGAGTTTTATATTGTTTTCTAAGGTCCATTTATTTTTACATTAGGACTGTACATTAGTCTAGTACATTTCTCCAGAAATCACACAGGCCCTTAAACAGTATAAAGGTTTTTCTGGTACTCAGTCTAAATGTGCAGAAGTAAGGAGATAAATGTGAATAATTTATTTTGTAATAAATTCATTCTTCTTTTTTAACCAATGTGGACACGAAGTTAGCCTAAAATTTCATTCAAAAAATGTCATGTAGCTTGTTAAAACCTGCTTGGACCGGTACATCACAAGATATTGTCATAGGCATGTATTGGCTGCTGAATTTTGATTGATTTTAAATTTGTTGAGTGTACACAAACAAAATGTCAGAATTTTTAAATGTTTCATTTGCAATGAATATAGACTTTCTTCCAAATTTCCCCCAAAATATTTACAATGACATTATTCACTACATGGAGCTGCATGACTAATCAGTTGTAAAGAGTCATACTCATATATGACAACTCATCATACAAATTTAGACATTTTTGGCTAAACAACATCAGAAAGCATGCCTACCATGCTTTCTGATGTTGTAAGTCTTTTTCCACATCAGCCACGTCTTTCCAACTTTCATGGGATTAGTGAAATCCAAGTACATGATATCATTTACCAAATATAAGTAGGGGGAACAAAATAGAAGAAAATAAGAAACTTTGACAGACACTATATGAACTGCAGCAGATTTCATAGTAATTTACCACAGTGGACGCAGAATAGTATGATGACCAAACTAGTAGAAAAATTCGCAAAAACTATTTTATGGTTAATTAACATAGTCTCACAATGGAAATATGAAAATTAATTGTGTGACACATAAAGCATATTGACAATTAACATTTTCCATAACTGTATATAACTGTTTACTTTATTATTGCAAATATTGGCCGAACAGAACCCCAGAGCCCCAAGCACCTCCATTTATAATAATGAACATGTCATTGAATCTTTAGCACCTGTACAAAACAGAAAAACGTGAACATAACTTAGATATAAAAAGCTGCCAATAAAAAAAGATTTTCCAGTGTTATAATAATAAGACCATTTCTGTTCACTAGAATAATGTTCTATATAGTACTGCCTATTTTCCAGTTTAGGGAGTACTGATTAGGAGATGTTTGCCTTTTTGTATTTAAGTGTATTGGGTTGGGCCTGTGCTCAGGTTTTTATCTCTTGGAATTGGATGGGCAGGTAATTATGGGAGGTGGACGCAAGTTCATGCTGCCTAAGAACACGTCGGATGTGGAATACCCCGGGGACAAAAAACACAGCGGAACACGGAATGATGGCAGGAATCTTATCCTGGAGTGGATTGACAGAACAAAGGACAAGGTGAGAGAGAGAAAGTTAATAAAACGCAATATGTTCTTTCAGATCCCATTTCGCATTTTCATTTACTGGAAACATTTTTTCCAGTTGTGCTCAGACATTTTGTTTTAGTAAAACCAAACATATATGAACTCGTATTGTTGGCTGGCTTCATTTGATCTGATAACCCCTGTTCTGAGAAGCTTAAAGCTTTTAATTAAAGTGGCCTAATAGAGAGTCTTTGTGGAAACATTGCTTCAGAATAGTCAAAATAAGACTTACCTTCTTATTCCGAACAACAGAGGGGATACTACGTATGGAACAAGAAAGACCTCCTTTCTATAAACCCATCTTCTGCTGATTATCTTCTTGGTGAGTTTTTCCATTTACAACCACTATGCAGTGGTGCTACACTATATGTCCCCTGTTAATTGTTATTGTAATATTGTTTACATATTGTTAGTCTTTGCAATACATTTCTCAAAAGTTGCTAAATATATAGGAGAGAATCTCTGCAAGACTATAATCGCAATAAGTGCCTGAGGTTTGATCCTTTTCTCTTGCCTCAGGGCTGTTTGAGCCAAGTGATTTGGTCTATGAACTGGAGAGAGACAGCAACACTGACCCTTCGCTCACAGAAATGGTGGATGTGGCCATTAAAATCCTGCGGAAAAACCCTGAAGGCTTCTACCTACTAGTAGAGGGTGAGAGAACTGCAGAGCATCCATCTATATTCAGGCCACCATATGGGGATTTATTTCATTACTAAAGCATTAAACCAACATCATGAAATATGCACTAGTTTTTCATGTTCTGTGAACTACTGTCCTACAAGATAGGACGTCCAGAGATATTATTACAGCTTTATGAAGCTAGTACATGTGCTGGTAACTATTAAACATATGGAGACTTTTACTGGAGAAGTTTTAACTGCTTGTCAACCATTTGGAGACTCTTAGAAGCTTTCTTTGCTAATGTTTTGAATATCTGCATAAACACTAAATTGTTTCAGATCTTTTGAGAAAATGTAATGTAAGAACCTCAGTAAACATATTTTAAAATAAATGAAGCAACTGGGAGGGGATTCCATACAAAAAGGATATGAGAGATGTGCACCTGTGTTCATTTGCATATACATTTCTCACCAGCTCAAGTGTTTTGTTTTTTTTGAAAACCTACTCTTTGGGACATTTATCTCAAATTTTAGCTTGCAGTGACAACTCATATTGATCAATGTTAACGGTTCCAAAAAGAAAACATATTTGTGGGGTAGTATCAAGGAGAAACTACTAACCAACAATAACATCAGTGCCTCACTTTTACAAAAAAAAAAACCCAAACAGTTAGATCATCCCCTGGATTTGGTGGCTGTAGTGGGAATCTATGGGAATGCAATATTCTAATGGGACCATATTTTTGGTTGTATATCAAAGAAATCTTTAAAGGAACACCTGTTCATCTGTCCAAGACCTGAACCTAAAGCAAAAATTAAGTTCTGCATGTAGAAAGAGGGGAAAAAAATGTATTCACCTCCAGATGGCTGAGTTTACCATTTGATGAGGGCAAATATATTTTCACATACACTGTTAATTAGCATGTTTTTTTGTCAATTGCTGTGTAGATTTACCATTTCCTTTGAAAGACTCAACAACACTGATATGAACCATCAGTGCTTAAACCGTTTCTGTGTTTAAACTACCTTTGGACCAAAACATTTTCAATAGGAGCTTTCAGACCAAATAGTTCTAGAGACTCAATGAGAAAGCACAAGTTTGAAAGCCCACCTCAAGAGCATTTTTAACTGTTTGCATTTACACCATCCATAGAATTACTAAAGTGACAAAAGCTGGCTGATAGTTGGTATAGCTGCCATGTACAAGAAGATGGAGCAGAGCACTTAGATGCATCAATCCTACCTTAAATGCAGTGTACATTCTCTCTTGCAACTCAGTCAAGCCCAGACTTTATTGGTCCCCCTATTTTTAAAAGGCAAGAGCTGTTGTTTTCACACAGTTGTTTTAAATTTTTACACAGGTGAAAATTTACATTCATCTGAACCAGTATTTGTACACTTACTTTACTCATTGTTCCACTAGTGTGTGAAAGTACGTACCCTGAAGCTAAAGTTTGGTTTTCTAGGAATTATAATTACAGTGTAGATCTATAACAATGTAGATGTACAAAAAATCAAAACCAACAACTATGTAGAAAACATTTCACTGGTCTGAAAGCCCCTAATATGTGCTTTTAACTATAGTTTGGAGTAGTGTTAACATTTTGGCTAAAGCAGGATGTATAGTTTTATGTTGACAGAATTAACAGAATTTAATTCATACTGAAAACCAGGACAGACTTGGAAAAATAGAAAATTTGAAAACTAGAATAATCCATGAATTTGCTGGACTGCAGTGTGTACAGTAAATACAATAGTTTCTGTTTTAAACTGTCTGTTTGTCCACAGGTGGACGAATTGATCATGGGCACCATGAGGGCAAGGCCAAGCAGGCACTGCATGAGGCTGTGGAGATGGACCGGGCTATTGGACGAGCCGGTCTGTTGACAAGCATACACAACACAATGACCGTCATCACCGCTGACCATTCACATGTCTTCAACTTCGGAGGTTATACGTTGCGAGGAAACTCAATTTTCGGTGAGAGTTTGATCCTTCTTCAGTACTCATAATCAAATTTCCAGATTTTCTTAATGATAGATGGATTTGATTACATGATTGATGAGTCAAATTTGTTTCATTACTATTACATTGTACTGTTTCATTACCACAGGCAGATCTAGTTAAGAAATAATTAAAACTTGCATATTTACTGTAAGTTAGCTTTATGCACATTTGAATATGACACATTTCCTTTACACTGAACTGAGTTAGTTAATCTAGCTAACATTATTCAGATTGTGTCAAGTTGTTACACAATTGCAGGTAGATTTGCTTATATATACAGTACATGCTATTACCACAGTGCTAAAAGGTGTAAATTTTTAATCTTGCTTTAAAATGGCATTCAGAGTTTGAATGATGAGCTTGTCTCTGCAGGTTTGGCTCCCATGGTGAGTGATGTTGACCAGAAGCCCTTCACATCAATTTTGTATGGCAATGGCCCTGGGTTCAAGCTGGTCAATGGCTCAAGGGTCAATGTGTCCACAGTGGATTTTCGTAAGTTATTAATTCTTTAATAGGGGGCAAAAGGCATCTGTTTTTGTATTTTAATCTACTCTTCTCTTTTAATAGCATGATTTCCGAATGCTGCTGTACCATTGACTTTTTAAAAAGGACTTGGCCAGACAAAGCTGCAAATTTCACTACATTTAAAACCTGCTATATTTGCTTGCTTGTAACTGTTAGTCTGATTAAATTAAAAAAATGTGTTTCAGTAGCGTAATGAATTTAACACTCAATGAGTGTGCATGCTTGAAACTATAGCAAGCCAAAAATATACAGTAGGCAGCATACAATTTTTTAATAAAGAAAGGAAACACAGTAACAAACAAAACGCTCTATATCTTCATGCTGAGTCACTTCACTAAGGAAAAAAAGGACGTGCACATGACCCAACTGCTCAGGTGGTAGTTTTAATGGCAGATGTTACCATTGTTAAAGGATTGTTAAATAGACAAACATCCTGGATGCGTCAACGATTACACTTTAGGAAAAATAGTGCTTAGGATTAATTGCTATGGAACTTTTTGCTTATTGCTTTTATTGCTTTTATTGTGTCTGGCTGCTTATGGTTTCTTTATGATCCGTAACAGAGCTGTTGAAATTGCCTGTCTGCTCCGAGACATATAGTAAATGTCAAAACTACACAGTGAAAGATGAATACAGAAAGAAACAAAGACACTCTTTTTCATTCTGCCTGACAGTGCATAAGGGCACAGCTCAGAATATATTTCTCTGTCTTCATCTTCATTATTGTTACTGCATAGTGCTGTAATGGGTTTTTTAACTGATGCAGCCAGACTTTAACCCTTTTTGTATAAATTATTTCTCACCTATAGCTCATTGAAACTGGGGAGAAATTCTGTCAAATATGAAGATTACAATCTTACACTCTGTACCACGTGTTTGTTCAACACTGCAAAAAAAAATGTTGGAACAGTACTTATAAAGGCTTATACATGATCAAATGTTCAAACTGAGAATGTTATTGGTTTATGAAAAATAAGTGCTCATTGGTCTTTTGATGGTAGCAACACATTGATATATTCTATTATGTTGCATCAACTTTTCTTTTAACAACAGATGTGACATGACTGGATTAGCAGTTTTAGCACCTGAATTTTTCTGTTGTGGAGCAATGCTGTTATAATATCTATAGGGTGCTGTCTGACATTGTTCTGCTGAAATAAGAAACATCTTTCCTGAAAAAGACATTGTTGCTCCAAAACCTGTATTTTTTTTATAAAGTACATTTAAAACAACTACTGTTGCTGTTCAGCATAAACTCTCAACATAACACGAAGAACACAATAACAGCAAATCCACATTTACTGCATAGCAGCCAAGTATTCACAGTTTAAAACAGTAAAATAAAATAAAAATAAACAACAAAGAAAAAATGATTTCATTTAAAATCCAACGGATGAGGATTAATCTTAAGATGATATTTAAAACTGACAGAAAAGGATCATTTTATGAGTTTATGAAATGGCAGTTAATTCTAAAGTGCAGATGCAATTACTGATAAAGTTCTATCATCTCCATGTTTGAGCCTTGATTTAGGAGCAAGTAAAAAATGTAGTAACTCAGCAATTTAATAACAAGTAATATATTTTTTAAATTATCCAACCATTGACCAGAAGGGAAAGTAAGCAAAGCCAACACAGGCATAATATATTCTTCCTTGTTCCTACCAGTAAAAAACTAGCTCCAGTGTTCTGGACTATCTGCAGATGTGAGATAGATGTCTAACCAGGATAAAATCAAAACAGTATCAACTTTTCAAGGTTAATAAAATAAAACTTAATTAAACATTAACCTCAATTGGAAGAAATTTGTTCTTACAACAGAATTTATAGAGTTTATCCAATGTTAGCTGGCTGTCCGTTATCATATGTGCAACAATTCACCCCAATACAAATTCTGGCTTTTGCACTGATAACAAGGCAGACGGTCCCTTCACTTTCTAGTTTCTTTAACCACAATTTCCTAAATCAATGTCCAAAAGCAACGTAGCAACACACCTTGTTCTTGAGCATCATGTTTATTTAAATAATTTTGTGGTGAACTAAAATGAACTTCCTGTCTTTACTTTGGAAAAACTCTGACTTTCTAGAATTCTAGAATTTTATAGCCTGTTATGTTACTGACATTTTTTTACATAATTATTAAGTTTTAATGTTACACTGACTTTGTTGCCCGGTTCCACCTTTTTGTAAAAACTGTAAATAAATGTTCAATAAAACAATACAAATTCTTAGTTTCAGCAACAGATACTGTATGTTGTCTTTGTTCTGTTTTCAATTTAATATGGGGTTGCTTTACAAATCTTTTTTATTAACATTTTCCACAACTTGGGATTGGGTTGTAAACTGAAGAGGACTTTTTGTTTAGTAATTTTTTTTAATTATTTTTTAAATGTTTTAGTCACAGTTGAGACCTGGACATACAGGGCAGGCTTATAATATTATCAACATACTCTGTAATTAACAGTGTAATTATGTAATTCAGTACTCACTACTTGTTTTTCTTTATATTATTGTTTCTGTTTTTCTATAGAGCAAAACGACTATCAGGCCCAAGCCGCTGTCCCGTTACGAATGGAGACGCATGGAGGTGAAGACGTGGCTGTTTTCTCCAAAGGCCCAATGGCCCATCTGCTACATGGTGTCCAGGAGCAGAACTACATCCCTCACGTCATGGCCTACGCGGCCTGCATCGGCGAAAATAAAGCCCACTGCCGATCTGAAAACAGCGCCCCATCTGTCACCATTGCCCCACCCAGTCTGGCTTTGCTTATCACAGCCACCTGGCTACTGTGCTGACCCCTCTAATGGTCAATTGGCCTCTTACTATATTAGAGTAGTGGAAGCTCAAGATGGATTTTTATGTCTTTTTAAAGAAGGGTGTTCATTTTTAAAGCAGAGGTATGTACAGGCCAGCACATGTTTGGTGATTGTCCTTAATCAGCACAACTGATTCAATTAGCCTTTTAAAGAGATACACTGATGATACACACATCACATAATATTCCTGCATCTTCATCGTCATTAAATAACTGATAGCTAATTCATGCTAAATAACTTTTATATCTAGTGTCGCTATAATTCGCTAGATAGCACCCAAAGATATCTATGTTTTATTCTGTCAGTGGTCCAGTCTTTTGTTATACGTATATTGGTATAAACCATAGCCTTCTTGTTGCTGGTAAAATATCTATGTGGGCAATTGTTTTCATTATATGTGCAAGGGACTTTCTGTAATCAGCATGTGAATCTACAGGGTATAAAATTAGGGTAAAATGTATATATAATGTACACATTGTGAACTCAGATAACAATTTTACTCATTTCCTTTACTAAAGACAAGAGAAAAAGTGCAGGATCTGGATTAACCACTATGGAGCCCAACTTCACCTGTTAAACTCTAAGGTATTTGGCTAAATTAGCTTTCTAAATCTGTTTCTAAAGCTGTTGTCCGATCAAAGGAATATCAGATATTTGTTTCTGGAAGTGCATTTGCATTGTCGTTTTTAATTATGAGGCTTATTAGATTGGATTAAGCATTTATCACCAAACTGTGCTGGGCTATGACACTGCAGTAATGAAATACCCCCTAAAGCGTCTTCGTATGGGTTTTAAGACATTGGACCACCAGCTTGAGCATTTTGAAAAGGAATGTCTGTAGGATTCACAAAGTGATTGAGGAACTTCAAAGGAAATGAAGACTGATACCATGAAAAATGTAAAATGTTTTTGTAAAACTCTGTAGTTCACAAATTGTAAAAAATCATTTCATTTGCAGCATTTTTAACTCACTCTCAAACGAGAGCTAAAAAAAGTTTTTATTTTTTCTACATTTTGGTCTTTAAAGGCACCCCACTTTTAAGACAATTAATGAACAAATCTCTTTCTTCTGATGAACCAGAACTGAAAGGCAGTAATTCTGAAAAGTACTGTAACTATGAAAAATCATTATACCCCAAAGTTTGGATGCCCCTGGTCTAATTAAGTTTAAAATGTTTAAGATTTTGTATTTTAGTGGAAAACATGTAGACACATTTGAATCCAATGTTACTATTTGTTGAACTAAACATACTTAAAAAAACTTAATACTGTAGTTTTGGGGCAAAAGTTCTATTTAACTCACCAAATGAATAGGAATTGTTCTCTAATTTGGAAAATGCCATATTTAAGTACATTCTCTGTAGAGCATCTTTTCACAAAGGTTTGTACCCCTTACTATAGTACTTTATTGCTGTTAACTCAAAGTCAAATAAAATCTACCTCAACCAGAGTTTTCCATATATGTCATTTGACTAGGATCTGGGGTGGTCAATAAAAAAAAAAAAAATTTTGTACATGCCCTGTATTGTTCCTGAATGTTGGCTGAAACTGGCAAAAAAAAAGAAAAGAATTTTCACTGCCAATAAAGCATGGTGTCGTTTTGTTTTAATGCACTGTGTTGCACACTTCTATAAAGCTTTTTATCAAGTGGCTTGGAAGTTTGTAATTACATCCATAACATCCTGTATGTCATGAACTGTTGCAGACGAGTCTTTTCCAGTAAATTGAAATAAATGATGTGAGCTTGTGTTTAAACGTCTGCGGTCTGTTGTTAGAGAGTGAGCTTTTAAACACAAAGTTGACTTTGAACTGAAACACTCAGTAGACAAATAATGTATGTTTTCAGTTGAAGTGACATGAAAAAAGACTGTCACAAATGAGAAGCGAACAGCCCAGCCATTTACTTCATTCTTCATTCTGGATCTTTGATCCAACTTCAAATGTACAAAATTAACAAATTGCACAACATTTTAAAAAGCAACAGATATTTTACAGTAAATTGAAGTAAGGTGTGTGTGTGTGTGTGTGTTTTATCTGGCACAGTGTGATTAGAGTGGAATGTGTGAAACCATAATTAATATAGAATAAATAAAAAAAGAATTAATACATTAAGTGTCTTTTGTTGATGAATGACTTACAGTAGCTACAGACCAATTCATAGTAGGTACAAAATAATTCACAGCGGTGAGTTCATAGTGCAGTTACAGTGTTAAGGTCCCTTTTATATGCAAAGCAATTTCACCAAAATTCTGTGTATTTTAATTAAATTTTTTTTAATGACCCGGTAATGGTCTGATAAATAATGACCACATCATTTGTTGAATAATATAATATCAAGTAATTAATCCATTCAAGCATTCCAATACTGATGCAACAGAATACCTTACTGTCAAATTAACATTGCTCTATTTTTCCAGTAATTGTTTATAATTACAGAATAAAAGTTATTAATTAATTAATTAATAAATATCTGACTTATTAGTGAAGGACACTGAAGGAACCTCTGAAGAAAGCATAACTTTAATACCATGCTTAAACATTTGATCCTTGCGTTTTCATGGCACTTCCTAGCACATGAACCTTTTCAGGTGTTTAGTCATGGTTTGCCTTTGTACCGCCCTCTTTATAAGTGCAATCATTCTTCCTGGGTGTTTCTGATTACTTTGCAGTGAATGTATTCTCCTTGTTTTCTCACCTTTCTGTACACTGCATTGTTGCTTGGTTTCAGGTGGTCTCTTGTTGCCCTTTCCATTATTTCAGTGATTTTAGTTTTTGTGTGTTTTTTGTTTGTTTCTATGTATTTCCAAGTTGTACCCATCCCATAATTTGTTACGGATCCACCTCTTCTTTACAAAATTGCCTGCTTGTGAATCCACCATGTCTGTTAATTAAAACATCATTCAATCCAGCTCACGCTTGCCTCCTGCTTTCTCACCTGCTCTTTGCACGTCACACATACAAAACACCTTTGATTTTAAGGATTTGTGCAGAACAAAACTGCTAAACAAGCCAGCTGCTCTATTCAAAAAGGCACCACTTACATTTATCTTCCATTGAAGTTCCATTGAACCAATAGTTCCATTATTTACCACTTTAAGGGCTCTTCTGAGAACCTTTACATCATGGGTCTCAAACTCCAGTTCTATCAGTTTGGTTATCTCCATCATCAAACACACAACTGCCAGGTGTAGTGAGTGCCTCTGAGGAGTGAAACTGTGCTGGACACTGTGCCTCCAGAATTTGAGACCCAGGCTTTATATTGTATAGAACAGAAGTGCGTAAATCTGGTCTGGGTTAGTGTCCTCCTGACCGGTTTGGTGGTTCCACTTCTTAAACACACGCTCCTGACCATTTACAAGGAAGGTGAACCAAGATTGCTTGAGTGGGGAAATCACAAACCTGTGCTGGAAACCAGCAACTCAAGACCAGATTTGCACATCCCAGCTATGGGGATTCTTTCAAATTAAAAATGTTCTTCATACCTGCACATCTTGTTTGCCAAATTGGTTCTTTTTTCTTTATGGTCATCCATTGAAAGTATCTTCTTTTAAATCACACAAAGAAACTTTTGTGGCACCATTACTTGGCATGCTTTGCCCTTAAATGCATTTGTGCATGACAAATAAGGCTATGGCTATGAGGTTGGACAAGTTAAAGATTCAAGATTCAAGATGCAAGATGCTTTATTTGTCACATATTAGGTTATACAAGTATGACCAGCAGTGAAATGTAACCTGATGTTTTAGATGTTCTGCAGGGGGGAGCCTGGAACGCAATGATGCGTTCGGTGTGCATACAAACTTGCCCAGAACTGTACGGTTTTCTAAGGAGCTGTTTTCAAACCATAATAGGTTTCCACGGCTTTCCAAAGCACCGGTGTAGAAGGTAAAACTCTGAATTTCTTTAGCTGTCTGAGGTGGAACAGACGTTGTCTGGCTTTTGAAACCTGAGCCTGGGTGTGCTGAGTCCATGTTCGATCCTAACTGATGTGCATTCCCAGGTATTTGATGCTGGGGACCCTGTCAACCATTGTCCCCCTGATGTAGAAGGGAGTGTAGACCCTCTGCTGCTTCCTGCTAAAGTCCACTATCAGCTCCTTGGTCTTGTTGATGTTTATCTGAAGGCAGTTGGCCTGGCACCATGATGTCAGTTCCTCCACCTCCTCCAGGTATGCATACTCCTTGTTGTTGGTGATGAGGCCTCACAATGGAGTTGGAGCTGTGTGTGGCTGTGAAGACGTGGGTGTACAATAAATACAACAGAGGGCTTAAAACACAGCTTTGGGGGGCTCCTGTGCTCAGCAGAATGGTGTTGGAGATGCATTTTTCCACCCTGACCACCTGGAGTCTGCCTGTGAGAAACATGAGGATCCATTCACAGAGTCAGGGGTTCAGTCCTATGTTGCTGATCTTGGAGAACAGTTTCTGGGGCATGATGGTGTTGATTGCTGAGCTGTAATCTATGAAAATCAGCCTTGCATAGTTCGCCTTCCCGCCATCCACATGAGTGAGTGTGTTGTGGAGGACGTGGGAGATGGCATCATTAGTTGACCTGTATTTATGGCAAACTACAGTGGGTCCAGTGAACTGGGAAGTGAGGAAAAGATGTGATCTCTGATGATCCTCTCAAAGACTTTCATAACTAAAGATGTTGTTAAGGTTTTTAGGACTATATATATTATAATCCATAAGTTCCTATACAGTTTCTACTCTGAAGCATTGTGAACTTGATCAGAATGCCGCCACCTCAGACTGAAGGTAAATATAACTATTTTCCCCTCAGCGGGAAGGACTTTTCTTGCGTGAGGTCTTGACATAACTAATCTATTATTATTTATAATCTATAAATAATGATTTTCAACACAAAGAATGAGTCAGAAGAGCATTTTGATATTACCAAAAAAAAAAATCTTTACTCGCAGTTTCATCAGCAGGTACATTTAAACTTCACAACAATCATGATAGACAGAAGTATCGTCCCAATGAGCCCACAGCATTGGGTGAGAGTCCGCATGACCAGACAGACTCACACAGTCCCCCCAACTGGCCTGGGCATTTTATAGAGAAAAACACTCGTCACGCATGCGTCAGCAAAATGAAGTCATCTCTCCATCTGGTTCTATCCACATTTGAGCTGTTACATCCCAACAA
>JBBIGC010000131.1:12231247-12259013 GCA_037576955.1 Lepidarchus adonis | reverse complement strand
TGTGTGTGTGTGTGTGTGTGTGTGTGTGTGTGTGTGTGTGTGTGTGTGTGTGTGTGTGTGTGTGTGTTTTCTATTGATTTTTCTATGGATTTATGCAGTGATGATCTAAGAAAGGTAAACCAGTGACCATCTCTTGCACCAAAACGCACTATGAGAGAAAGGCTCTGATGTGATGCTCTGGCAGTGTTCTCCTGGTAAATGTAGGTCCTGGCTTTAATGTGGATGCTACTTTGGCATGGACGCATTACTGCAGAGCAAGACATCCTTCCATGGCAACAGTGTTCTGTAATGGCAGTGGTATCTTTTAGCATGATACATGCTACAAAAACGGTTCAGGAATGGTTTCAGAAACATGAAAATGAGTTCAAGGTGTTGTTTTGCCTCCAAATTGTCTAAAATAAATAAAATAAATAGACTAACAATTCCTATCTATGAAGGTTCTGCCTCACAATTTATGGGACTATTGCTAATAGCTTAGCATCAGATACCTCAGTACACCTTCTATGGATTCCGTGCTTCGATGGGCTAAAGCTGTGTTGGTGGCCTGAGAGGGACGTACACAATATCAGGAAGGTTTTTATGTAGTGGTTAGTGTATACATGTGTCTGAATAGGTTTTAAAGTCTAAGGTGAACTATTAGTATGCTGAGTGGTAGCAGAGCACTTACTATATCTAAGGTCTTAATGCAGTTTCATGAAATGGCCAAATGCTTTTACCATAGGTCTTGTTAATAGCCAAAAAGTGATCCATTAGAAATAAATTGAACAAGTTTTTTGTTCTTACAGCGACGGAGAATCCAGAAACTAAAGTAATTGTAAAAAAATGATTCTTAATAAAGGTTCCATATTGAAAAATAAATGCTCATCATCATATATCTTTGCTTTCCTCTGTGTTGTGAATTTAAGCTTTTGTCGGATAATGAAGATCCCTTGAGCATTAAATGTGACGTGTCCTTCGGTTATTTTGCTTTTCTGACTAGCAGTGTGAATCACATACAGTGAGTTGTTGACCTCGGCGAATTTCTTTTTGTTCTCAACATTTATGCCACATCACTGTCACATTACATTATTTTCACACGCAAAGTGTCTAAAGTTGCAACTTCTCACTTTTTACTATGGTTTAGTAAAGCTGGATATGGGTCACTCTACCACTATAGGTCCACTAAGTTTTGGACCCTGTAAAATAACATAATGTTGTTAAATATTTTCCTCTGAGGGCCACCTGAGAGTGCTAAACCATTGCAATACTCTTAACCCCTTTTCAGCTCTTCTGGAGGTGGCAAATATTGTCTCACAATGCTGAAGCCATGAAAATGAGCTCTCTCCATATATATAAAATAAGATCTGCAGGACAGTGGATCTCCAGGACAGGGTTAATCAAATTTCTGAACAATTTGGCTATAAATTTGTGTCAAATATTGTGTCAGTAGTGTTACTCATGAACCACTGAGTCATTTTAAAATTGAAATAAAAAAACTGTTCATGCCATATTGGTAATTGTCTAGTGTTCATGTAATTGGGGGCAGCACTGTGATGCAGTGGCTAAGGCTGTAGCCTCACAGCAATAAAATCCTTGGATTGGCAATCAGATCGACCACTGCTGACTCCATTGGGTTCTCCTGTTTCCTCCCACTTCCAAAAGCTTGTTATATAGGTTGACCCTATCCAGTCCAGGGTTTCACCTTGATCTGAATTAAATAAGCAATTTGGAAATTTCTCAACTCAATGAACATAAAGTGAGACTTTGAAAGTGGTTGTGGACTATTTTTAGGCAAATTCAGCTTTAAGAGAATATTGTCACCACGACAATCAGGGATTATGCAACTTCATGGATGTATAATATGACCAATTATATTTTACATGTCATCACTCGATCATATCAACATCCATATGTCACTGTTATGGCAGAATAACCCAGTATTACAGCTTAAATAATCATTTAATAAATCACAATTTCTTCATTTGAAACCTGGACCTGATATGAACACAGACTTGTTCCAGGTCATAATAAGCATAATCATATTATTTAGACTTCCAGCATCATAGAGTTAGGTCTGCTTCTAATCTGTATTAGTTTCTTCACCATGCATCACCCCAAAAATTACATTCTCTTTTAGCTCAGATATTTTCCTGGTGCCAAGTTTCTCACCGAAATCCTCTGTTCATACTAAACATGTTAGAGGTGGATGAACTGGGCCCAGAGAGTAAAGTCCTCCACAGGATTTTGTTCAGCTGCCTTGCTTCTGCTGTATAAAAATACATTGTGGCTCCATGCTGTTCTTTTCTATAACAATGAGACCAAACTTCCCCTGACATCTTGGAAGTGTAGGCACCATAGATGGAAAGACAGTGAAGATGATAAAGGCTAAATGAAATAATAGGTTGCTTTGTCACTGAAACACATGAAGTGAAATTGACTATTTATCATTGTGAACACACTCAATTACACAGAGCACCATGGCAGAATGTGACCTCTGCATTTAACCCATCACATTTGCACAGACTGAGCGGCAGGCAGCTATCAGCAGTGTAGTGGGGATGGTACCTTTCAAGCAGTGTCTAGGAAGGCACTTGAACCTGTGACCTTCTGAGCCCAGGGGCAAGGTCCAATGTGTAACACCACCCAGTCTCATGTGGCCTAATGGTGTTACACATTGCACTGCAGCCAGCAATTAGGTGGGTTAGACTTATTTTACTCAGCATTTAGCTTAAACCAGTGCTTCTCGATTATTTTCTGTTACGCCCTCCTTAGGAAGAAGAAAACATTTTGGGACCCCACGACTATAAATAGTATAATTTGTCTATAAAATTGTTATAACAAAATCTCTGCATAACCTTGTATCCTTATTAACATTAAAGAAAAGAAAAAAGAAATATAGATCTTAAAACAAAGAATAACTTTATTAAAATTGTTTTTAGTCTGTAACAGAAAATATTTAAAGTGCATGTATTAGTACTGCTTCATCATATTTCCTTGTCTTAGCTTTCGGGAGACGATAGAAATGGTTCTTAATATATTTAATTCCAGTGTTTTATTACTGTCTAGTGCCTAGTAAGGGTTTTTATTTCTTTTTGAGAGATCGATACCTTAGTGTTAAGAATCTTATTGGATTAATTTGTGATCTGCACTTTAATCTCTTTTGATGGTTTCCCGGTTAGATCTAAAGGCATTTTATGGGAAACATTTCATTTCTAATGGAAGCTATCAAGTCAATTCCCATTAAGAACATCAGGTTTTAATTCTAATGGTTCTAATTGCATTTGGGGAATTGGGAATAAAACCTTTATGTATCTCCTTCGCAAACCACTTATTAAAGTAATTGAGGTATGTGTTTTCTATGGTAATATGATTAAATGGCCCAACCATGCTTTTGTTGTATTTGCTAACATTTATAACATTTATAACATTTACATAACGTTTGATTTTGTTCGACCGGACGGAACTACTATCCAATCCCCGGTCAACAAAATGTGACAATCCTGACCAATAAGAACGCAGAAAGCGAGACACCATCAGCCAATCCAAGCTTTGCTTAGCGGAATGGGAAGACAGCTCTCTTCAGCAGCAGAGGTAATATATGAAAGGCGGCGCAGGCTGCGCGTGCGCGAGTTTCGCGCTCTTTTCTTTCACCGCTTCTCAGCGCTCCATCGTGAGGCTGCATCAGCTTCATATTGGAAACTCGGCATTAAGAAGTTTGAAACTGCGTTTTCTGCATGACTGGACCGTGTGAACGAGGTGCGTGAGTTTTTGTATGTTAATCTTCTAAAAATTGAGTTGTTGAAGGTTAAATATGTGGGAAATGTACTGTAGGACACTGTGACTCATTTTTCAGACAACGGGGCTCACTTCTGTACTTCTGAGGCTATGAAGCAAACCCTGATGTTTATGAGCCAAACACAGTTAATTCAGCTTAGTAGCTGGTCCACAAACCAGTCACAAGGTTAAGCAGGGTGGGGGCTGTCTTAGAGATACTGCCCTGACATTTCCGTTTCATCCTCATCACAGGTTTGTGTCTGAGCAGAAAAAACACTAAAATGTGCCAGACAGGTTTAAATGAAGGATCACACTCTTCTAAATCAGCGAGGTGTTGGTCTGGGAAAGAAGGTTTTGGTGGAATCAGGACAATTAGACATTTTAAGGTCTGTATTTCACTGGCAGGACTTACTATGTGTCCAGTTGACGTATTGTTTGATATAATTATGGAGACACTGATATTGGAGTCCTTATGTTACCTAGGGTAACCTAGGCGATGTCTTAATTTGCTCATACATGAAAATGAAATATGGTGATAGATTAAAAGATACATAGACATAAAAATTTTTTTTATACACCTGCTCATTCTAAGTTTCTTCTGAAATCCATGACATGAAGGAGGAGGTCCTTCCCTTTTCTGTAGGAACAGCTTCTAATATTCTACCACTACTGTGAGGATTTGCTTCCATTCACATTACAAGAGCATTAGTGAGGTTAGGTGCTGTGGTTGGATGGGTTGTTGTGATTCACAAGCACCACTCCAAATCACCTCAGAGGTATTGGCTGGAGCTCCACCACTCCATCCAGTGGTTCTCAGCCTAATGCCAGAGGGTGACTGAGTATCCTTGTGTTTTTCTGTGGTGATTATACACGTTGTGTGTGAAACTGAACACCTGTGCCAGCAATGGACGCACCTTAAAGCATTTGAATTTGCTAATTAGAAGGGGGCTGGTCCTTTTTAATGAGATATAAACACATAGATACACAGAGAGATAGTGTCATCAGGATTTGCTTCTGCATCAATTATTTTAGGCGATGATACGATACCATAAAATTTGCAGCAGTGTGATTTGGTTCAATTCTGGGTTCTGCGATCAGTATCAATGAGCGATCATCTACATTTTTATCAACTCACACATGCAAACAGATCATTTGAACATTTTAGTTAAAATACAGTGATGTAGTCATAAGCAAAAGCAACGTCTCAGTGAAAAAAAACACAAATACAGAAAGTGAAGTAAAATTACTTGTGGATTGAACATTGATCACCTTTTTTGATAAATAGATGGATGGATGAATGGATGGATGGATGGATGGATGGATGGATGGATGGATGGATGGATGGATAGATAGATAGATTGTTGTAGAACCAATTCAATACATTGATTTCAATATGTCAGATGGATACGATGGATCATGCACCATTTTGTTCAATACATTTATACAAATCAATTCATTGTTACACCCCTAATAGAGAGATAGATAGATGACACCATAGGAATTTAATATCCTTCAATTAATTTGGATTCAGTGTAAATGAAGTACTCACAAAACCTAACCCCTGGAAAAAGAAACAAAACCATTATTAAATATTGATATTGATAGTTAAGGTGATATCATTATCATCAGTATTGCTATAGGACCTATTGGGAGGAATTGTGCCATTGCTTCCCAGTGACAGGAGGTTTCACATTCACAGACATTAGACTGATATCAGATTAGTTGTTAGAAACTATTTTTTGTGAACGGAGGGTCACATATTTAAGCCCCGGCCCAGGTAACTTTGAGGTACCCTGAAAGCTGTTGATAGCTGCCCATTGCTATATATTTGTAAGTGTGAAAGGGGTAAATGCAGAGGTCACATTTTGTTGTGGAGCACTGTATGTGATGTGTTGGGTTCAAAGTGACAAATAGTCACTTCACATATGAGTAAGGCCTGAAATGTGAACAAAAAATGTAAAATATTTGCATCACTTTTACTAGGCAGTGTAAACAGCCTTAAATTCTGCTGCGGTGTTTATTCTTGGGAGGGGGAAATGAGAGGAGGATATCCTCTCTGTCTTTCTGAGTCTGCCAAAAAACATGTGAATCCTCAGTGCATCCAGTACAGAGATGTTATAGCTGATTTCAGAAGGTTTTGACTGATTTATATCACATGCAGCCTCCTGTCCTCTGAATGAAATATGGCACCAATCAGAGGTCAGTTGCATCCTGCCATTCTGCTGGGATTGTATGGATCCACTGGTGGTCTCTTTGGGCAGTGTATTACCTAGATACATGTTGGGGTGATATAACATGCCCCTTACAGCCATGTGAAAAAATAAGTACACCCCATGGAGATTGTTGATTTGTTTTCAGCATATTTGAACAAGCAAATAAGGGATATGATGGGATGTTTGACCTGAGTTTATGATAATTAGAATATGTATATATAGAGCCACTTATTATGTCTTTTATATCGCTGAATATGTATAGTGCAAGCTAAACACTGAGTCAGTGTTGGGGTAATTGTGGCGGTCACTGTATGGCTGTGGGAAGCTGCAGCAGAGAATATATATGCTAGGTGTATGCACAAAAATAAGAGTCATTATTTCAATATTTATCAACATTTACCTTGACATGGGTTTGCAAATTTGTTGCTTTTGTGATCCTCAATGCTGTGTAATACCTTGTGTTTATGAGCCATAATGGATGATAAATGAGGAAACAAAGAGCAAGAAGTAGTCATTCCCAGTTGTATCTTATCCTGAAGTTTCTAGCCAATTTGGTTTTAAATATATTGTACTGATGAGCCCTATTTGAATCTAACATTCTCATGGGCTGATACTGATAAAGAGATGTCACAATTACTTGATTAAACATTATTACTTGATAAAAAATCTGTGTTTAAAATGTACTCTCTGTCATTAGCAGTGATTAGATTGGGATTTTGCAGTATGCAGATGTGTTTAAATTCTGATGCTAGCAACGTAACCACGCTTCTGTCTCTCACTCCAGCCTTGGTGCACTCCTTGAAGCTCCCCCATATTCTTGAATGGATTTTGCTTGGCAATCCTCTCAAGGCTGCTGTTGTTAGTGCACCTTTTCCTACCACACTTTTTCCATACACTCAACTATTTATCAATATGCTTGGATACATCACTCTGTAAACTTTCAGCTTCTTTAGCAATGACCTTTTGTGGCTTACCCTCCTTGTGAAGGGTGTCAATGACTGTCTTCTGGACATCTGTTAAGTCAGCAGTCTTCCCCATGATTGTGTAGCCTCCTGATCCAGACTGAGATTATTTAAAGGCTCAGGAAAACTTAGTGCTTTGAGTTAATTAGCTGATTAGGATGTGACATCATGACTTTCCATGATTGAACTTTTTCACAATATAAAAATTTTCTGAGACTTTTAGGTTTTATTAACTGTAAGCCATTATCATCAAAATTCCAAGAAATAAAGGCTTAATATATTTCGTAATGAATCTATATAATATATGGATTTAACTTTCTGAAAGGAATGTCAAGAAATATTGAAAATACTTTTTCACAATATTCTAATTTTATGACCAGCACTATCTGATGACTGGTAGGGCATAGGTGTTGATTTCCCAGATCTTGTTCTTTCCATTCAGCTGACTTCTCAATACTTGTCTTAATTGTTGCAGGTATTTGGTGGTTGCTGCTTTCCTTGTGGCCTCTTTATGGTTCCCATTTGCTTGCAGAATTCCAAGGTACATATAGCTGTTCTCAATGTTTGCCATGTTGCTTTCTGGAAGTGTGATCTTGATGGTGACCTGTGTAATTGGCTTGAAGTTGGCCTCTAGGGTTGTTTTGCACAGGGCTCTTAGAGTCCTGTTGATCTTGTATATTTCCAAGCATTCCGGGATTCATGTGTGAGGCTTTAAGTCATAGGCTTTCTTGTAGTTAATCCATGCCATGCTCAGGTTGGTATGTCTGATCTTATAGTCTTAGTTGACTGCTCTGTCAGGCGCTCATAGAGTGCAGTTGTATGCTTGAGCATGGATCATGTCAGGGCCTGGTGCCGTCCAGTTCATCATGCTTGAAACTTTTTCTTGAATGTCTGCTAATGTGATGGTTGCTGGGGCTTGTTCAGGGAAATTGTTATAGTCTGTGTTGCCTCTTTCTCCCATATGCTCTTACAGTATTGCTCAGTCTTCAGCCTTGGTGGTATCGTCTCATTCTAGTATCCTACCACTGAGAGTACACATTGGATTTTACAGTGGAAAAGGTCTGGTTTATTCTCCTGGCTTCTGTGTCCCTGGTGTATCTCTTCCAATGGGTAGCCAAGACTAAGGACTTCCAGCTTAGTCATGATCTTACCTTTCAGGTTAGCTGCTTAGCCTTCAAGGGCTGGTTGTTCTTTGGGGCTTGGTATCTCTTCAACCTATAATTTTTATAGCAGTTTTTTCTTGTGGATGTTGGAACACTGATTTGTTTTGCTGTAATCTAGATGTTGGGTATCGAAGAATCCATAGGTCCCACAACTTCTTTATGTAAATCCTTTCACCGATGTTACTTGTATAGTAGCATTCCAACAGACATTCCCTTCTCCATGAATGTCTTGTTCATGTTGTTCTAGTCTTCCACTTATCTGCATATTGTCCTTGTTCCCCAACAAGATGTAAGATGTATTTATATTTTAAATATTTTTTTTTTGTGTGTGTGTGTGTGTGTGTGTGTGTGTGTGTGTGCATGCATGTGTGTGTGTGTGTGTGTGTGTATGTGTACTACGTAATGATATAATAGTTTAAGTTATTATTAATTAAATCTTTTTAATGGCTGCCAGATTTATTATTCCTGAGAAAATTTTTATATTTTATGTGCAATGCATAGTTTTCTATTGCTTAATTAATCCAGTCTATTGTACTTTAAAAACTTTAAAAACTCGGAACTGTGCCTGACTAAAATTATTGTCATTAAAATTATTTGATTAACCCGATTACTAACATAAGCACCACTGACAATTAGTCTGCTTGTAAATTATTAATGCATAATAATGTAAAAGCATGGTGGTGAGTTCAATCTTGTTTTCACAGGTCTCTACTGTAACGGACATGAAGTCTGTTTAAATATTTGTGTGTGTGTGTGTGTGTACTCCGTAATAGTATAATAATTTATTATTAATGAAAATTTTTAATGGCTGCCAGATTTATTATTCCTGAGAAAATTAGTTTTCTATTGCTTAATTAATCCAGTCTATTGTACTGACTAAAATTATTGTCATTAAAATAATTTGATTAACTCAATTACTAACATAAGCAACACTGACAAATAGTCTGCTTGTAATGTATTAATGCATCTACATGTAAAGCATGGTGATGAGTTCAATCTTGTTTTCACAGGTCTCTACTGTTACTAACACGAAGTCTGAATCTAACTTAGCTGTAAGCAGTTTCACTCACATCCTTCTAGTATCCTGTGGATTGGAAACTCTGAATTATCTTCTTTGCAATGTCCCTGAACTGCTTTTGTGATTTCAATGGAACAGAATTTAGCTTTAATCTCTGCAACATCACAAAACCCAACCACACTGGCAATGGGAGCGGATACTGCCAGCCCCAAGCTATGGATGATATTCTGTTCCGACTCCTCGGGCCAAGAAGATCCCCGTTCTTCCTGCCTGTAACTCTAACCTACATCTTCATTTTCATCACTGGAGTGGTAGGGAACCTTCTTACTTGTACAGTGATCACCAAGCACAGAAAAATGCGCACTCCAACCAACTTGTACCTCTTCGGCTTGGCCATTTCTGACTTGCTAGTGTTGCTGTTTGGAATGCCCCTGGAAATCTATGACCTGTGGCAAAACTATCCATTCCCATTTGGAGAAAGTGTTTGCTGCTTCAAGATCTTCTTGTTTGAGACTGTTTGCTTTGCATCTGTGCTCAATGTCACAGTTCTGAGCGTTGAACGCTATATAGCTGTTGTCCATCCACTCAAGACCCGCTATGCCATCACCAACAAGCATGCCCAGAGGGTTATCGGGGGAGTTTGGGTTGTATCTTTAGTTTGTGCTATTCCCAACACCTCCCTTCATGGCCTTCATTATGATTACCTGCCAGAGAAGGTGCTGGAATCAGCTACCTGCACCCTTCTGAAACCCCAGTGGATCTACAATCTGGTGATCCAACTGACCACTGTGCTCTTCTACTTTGTACCCATGACGGTGATCAGTGTTCTGTACCTAGTGATAGGGTTCAGACTGGGAAGAGAGCAGAGGCAACAGGGAAGGAACCTGGGCAAGAACTGCAGTGCAGGCACCAGCTGGAAGATCCAAGTTGAGAGTGGGCGCAGGAGACAGGTTACCAAGATGCTGGGTGAGTCCCAGTCACACATTTTTATCTGCACATGTTAACATGTATTGAGACATGAAAACTTCATGTTCAAACCCTGATTAGACATCGTTCTGAATCTAGAGCTTCAGAGTGTGACCAGCCTTTCGCTCCTAGCCACATTTTCTCATTTCCAATTGCTACTTAAATTGTCCAATTAGACTTAGGCCCCAGGCTGATATATGCACAGTATGGTAGATATTCCAGCAAAAAAGAAAAAATGCCTTATATTTCTAAGATGTAACATTGGATCCTTTGGCTACATGTTCAAGTCATACTGTGTATGATTTTTTTCATGTTTTATTAGAATTACTAGAATTTAATTTATATGTAATAAGCTGATACTGGAGTTTAATTGATTTGCTTTGTGGATCTACAGAGGCTTCCTAAACAAGAGGACAACAAAGATCCAATACATCACCCTCATTAAATTGCCATGATTTTAAAGCTGTTAGTAGTTATTACAGTAATTAGTGGCATTATTCAAAAGACTTTTGATTTCTCATATACTTCACAGCTGCCCTAAAGGTATCATGTGGCTAGTAGTGATTGAATATTTCTCTCTCAGCGGTTCTTTTTAAATATTACACTTGTCACATTAGAGGGTGCAGCATGCAATTAAAATGCATATACATCATTGAACTTTGAAGGATGCTGTCCAGCAAAGACTAATAAGATTATAAAATTATAAGAATTATTATTTTTTCACATTAAGATATTAAATTAACTCTGTATTCCACAGTGTATCATGCACAGTTGGGTCTGATCGCATTTTGTAATGTAATATGCTGAGAGGCATTTTCTGACTGCCAGAATATCCTGGTTTTCATTGCCAGCCTTCATTACCCTGTGCTGGGAGGGGTTCACTAAATAGGGAGTTTTGTGAGGCAAGATGATTGGCTGAATTGTCCCATGAATGACCCTTGCCACACAACATTTGAACATCTGCTCACGTGTGAAGAGCCTAGGTCTGATACTACTTAGAAAGTTTGCTAAACCTCGAGGCAGTTTTCTGCAGCAGAGAAATGTGTGAAAGTTTGTGAACTCTTTAGAATTTTCTTTATTTCTGCATAAATATGACATAAAGCTTCATCTCTCACTCACATTCACACTTAACTCCTTCGCTTTTGATTGCAATTAAATACCCATTAAGAGCAGTTAAATGAAAAGGGGTTTTGAATGTGAATGTGGAAATTGAACCAATTGACTTTAAAGGTTAAAGACCATGGTTGAATTAGCTCATGCATGAAAATTTCAAGTGAATGTAAGTGGTGGAAATGTGACATAATATAAATTCACTTCTTATCCATTGTTTTCTTCAGCTGTGGTTGTCCTAGTCTTTGCAATCTGCTGGGCTCCGTTCCACATTGACCGGCTCTTGTGGAGTTTCATCACGCAATGGACTGACCACATGCACAACGTATTTGAGTATGTCCACATCCTGTCCGGTGTGCTGTTTTACCTGAGCTCCGCTGTCAACCCCATCATTTATAACCTACTGTCCAGTCGATTTCGTGAGCGCTTCTTTGAGCTGATGTGCAGTCGGACAGATGGAAACACATCCAGGAACAGCTCTCCGCCATCCTGCAAACGGTCATCATTTCCTAAAGGCCCTGTAGCCATACTGCCCAACACCCAGGCCACAGAGCCAACAGGGCACCATCCATCTGTCATCTTCAGCAGAAGATGGGAGCAGGAGTTTAATACTACTTTTATGTGACACAAGCAGAACATGGTGTTACACTTGTTTTTCACATCTTGTTAAAGGAATACTCCAGTGTCTTTCACCTTGATCTTCATTTGTAGCATACTTTTCAATCTGCAATCATTCCAAAAAGTTTACTTATTGAAGAGAACTTTTTAACTAAATTCATTACCTACACATTGTCTTATATTGTCATTGGCACACTTTTGTCAGATAGCAGACAATTCACTTTTGGCACATTTTTGAGGCAGGAATGTATGAGCCACATTCAAGATTTATTATGCTGTTTGAAATTCAGCATTTATCCCACTTTCAACTTAAAGCCGTTGGCCAAAAAATTTTACATTCAGACAAAGTTCAGTCCTTGATGGTATATGGGTAGTAAGTGTGGGCCAAAATATTGTAAAGGGTAATCACTGGTATGATACAGATGTGGCAAGTTGGGTTGAAAAACACTGGAAAATAAACCCTGGAAGGGATATGATGTGATATTTTAAAACTAATGCCATTTTATTTAGCACAGGCTTTTAGATTTGATTAAAATGAGATTTTTAACACAAAGGTATATTAATATGTGCCAATCTGTGCCAGAAATGAGGCATATTTCTAGTGGCCTTGCACAAAATGTGATAGAAAAGAAAAAGCATAAAAGGAGAGTGTGTCCTCACTTTCCAACAGGGAGAGAAATTATTCTTTTTAGCAACTTTTAAGAAAAAGGAAACATTTAATAAAGTGCCTCCCAATTCTGCAAGCTGCTGATTGGTCATTTAATGCTATTCTTATTCAGCCTGACACACACACACACACACACACACACACACACACACACACACTCAAAGGTAAAAAATTTGAATATCATTGAAATGTTCAATATCTCTTGATATTCATTTCAGAAAGTAAAATTCATATATTATATAGATTCATTACACATAGAGTGACATATGTCAAGCCTTTATTTTTTGGAAATTTTATATATATATGGGTGTGGGTGTGTCTATAAATAGCATAGCTATGTTAAAGACAAAAAAGGCCTTTTTTGTTAATTTTTTGACTGAAAAATGGAAAGGAACATCTTGCAAAAGTTTGGGCACCCAGTATGGTTAGAACATATTAAATCTCCTTTGGCAAGTATCACGGCTTGTAAATGCCTTTTCCTAGTCAGCTAAGAGTGTTCCAGTTTTGTTTGGGGAATGTATGTCCATTCTTCCTTGCGAAAAGCTTCATGTTTAATTGTAGGACTGTCTTGCATAACCATCTAAAATGCACCAGACTTGTTTTAATGTACCTTTGCAAACTTCTGATGCTGAATTCTGTGAATTCTTCTGATGACTCTTTTTTGCAAGTCAGATGTGCAGTTTTCTCTGAAAGTTTTCTTGGACCTCAGGCCCCAGCTTGGTATTTACCATTCCTGTTAACCACCATTTCTTAATTGCATTACAAACTGAGGAGCACTTACAAATTACATTACAACTAAACACACTTTATCTTACAGCCTACCCCTGCTTTGTAGGTTTCAATTATACATAGTGCTAGACTGCTGATTTGCATCACCTGACCTTTCCTATCAGTAACTAGAACAAACCATAATAGAAAAGGACACTTAAGGTCTAACACATTTGTAAAAGTTACTTGAGAGCTAAAATATCTTGGGGTGCCCAAACTTTTGCATGATGCATTTAAAAAAAAAATACTGATCTAATCTTGTTTTAAATGTTAAAAGAATGTTGTATCTTTACCTTTAGGAGATCAGTTCATCTACTACTCACAGTAACCGGAATTTTAACCAGTGGTGCCCAAACTTGAGTCCAATTCAAAACGTGTATAGTTTCCTAAACAATGCAGCCACACAATGTAGGTTTAGGATACACTAAACTGAACATTAAGCCTACAGCAAACATGTACATACTGTACAGGATTCTGGACCTATGATATGTTTTCTGTTTTTTATTTTGACCTATTTAAAGGTGACTGCCAGTTACTTCAGAATGCGGTAAAATCATTTAATGTTTGATATTGTATGTGCATAATAGGGCTGGATTGATTCATGGCCATTACTGGTCTTTAAGGGTTAAAATGTAAAATATTAGTTTGTAACAACGCTGTTTAAATAAAACAGTGTTTAATAAAACTTTATTTATTTATTTGTATGTCTGCTGTTACCAGTGATACATTATCTTAAATTAATAGTATGAAATGTTATTAGTACCAGTACTTTATGAAGCTACCCAGAAATCTTTGTTCTTTTCATTTATGTTAATTAATTTTATTAATTTTGTGACAAAAATGTATTTTTGTGAAATAATCTCTGACACTGATAAGATCCTGGGTTTTCAGTATTGGCCTATGTTGTTAGCCATTCAGACTCTCATCTTTTCTTTTTGTGGAATACTTGTGATTTTTTTTAGACTGTCATGAATACTATGAAGTCATGATATTGTAATGATTACAGGTCTTAATCCAGAAGCAATGTGGTTGGAGTGTATTCTGTATATGCTTCTTTGTGATGTACTGCTAACTTCAAGTAGAAAAAAAGATTCATGAAGTGCTTTCAGAATGGAACTTTTGCATTGTTTAAAGATGTTTTGGAAAAGCGCTGCAAGACATGAAGATGATTGTAGTTCTTAGAACGCCATTTTGGATTTTTTTAAAAACTCCTAGGGTAGGTTCTTTCTCTCACTAGAGCATAAAGTGAGTAGTAAGTATAAAGGGAGTGGTCCAGACGAAAGATTGCTATTTTTCAAGAGTCCAAGTAAAAATTTAGCCTTGTAAACAACAATTCCTGCTGTGTGTTCCTACTGGCAGTGCGAATGTAAACAGTAATAATGCACATGAAGGTGTTGCTTGCAAATTATATTTTTTACATCAATATTATCCAGCTCTGCAATATTTAGGCAACTAATTAACTTTCACTCACTGGCCACCTCCAACTTATGCTGCAGGTCAACTTCACTAGTGTTTTAGAATTTGGAATCACTGAAATAAAATGACAATTGAAGGTACAGTGGGGCAATAAAGTATTTGGCAACTACCGATTCTGCAAGTTGTGTCACTTAAAAAGATGAGAGAGTTTGTAATGTTCATCACAGGTTCACTTCAACTATGAGAGACAGAATGTAAAAAAAACCAGGAAATCACACTGTATTTTTAGAGAATTTATTTGGATAAAATTTGTGATGTAACCTTGTTTGATCAAACATGTCCTGTAGGTCTTCATCAGGTTTGCACACACTGTAGTTGGAATTTTGCTCATTCTTCCATGCAGATCTTCTCAGGAGCTGTGATGTTTTGGGGCTGTCACTGATCAACACAGACTTTCAACTCCCTCCACAGATTCTCTATTGGATTGAAGTCCGGAGACTGGCTAGGCCACTCCAGAACCTAGAAATGCTTTTTATGTACCCACTCCTTCATTGCCCGGGTGGTGTATTTGGGATCATTGTCATGCTGGAAGATTCAGCCACGTTTCATCTTCAATGCTCTCACTGACGGAAGTTTTTTTTTCCCAAAACCACATGATACATGGCCTCATTCATCCTTTCCTTAATATGGGTCAGTTATCCTGTGCCCTTTGCAGAAAAACAGCCCCAAAGCATAATGTTTCCACCCCAATGCTTCACAGTGGCTATGGTGTTTTTGAGATGCAACTCAGCATTCTTCCCCTTCCAAACACGGTGAGTGGCATTTATACCAAATAGTTCCATTTTGGTCTCTTCTGACTACATGACATCCTGATGGTCTCTGACAAACTTTAGGCTTGGACATGTGCTGGTTTCAGGACATTGATCAATTCCCCTGTGTAATTGTTTCATCACAGTTCTAAAGATCATTTGTACCTACGAGGCGAGATCTAACGAGTGGAGGATAGAAGAGCTTCTTAAAGAAGAAGTAACAGGTCTGTGAGGGCCAGAATTCTTGCTTGTTTGTAGGTGCTAAATATTTATTATCTGCACAATTATACAAATAAATTTTTTAATAATCATACAGTGTGATTTTCTGGATTTTTTTTACATTATGTCTCTCACAGTTAGAGAGTAGCTATGATGAACATTACAGACTCTCTCTTTTTACATGGGACAACTTGCAGAATCGGTGGCTTCCAATTATTTTTTTTCCCCACTGTATGTACAGTCAGCGTCCAAAAAACTAGGCCTATCTCCAAAATGGTTACTTAATAGGAGAAATGCAAAACTGTGTTTAATTTTTTAGTTTCTATTGGTCCATTCATCATTAATGTGTCATATTAAAGGGTTGTTGTTTGAATGATAAAGAAATGTAAAATGTTTTTTGATGGCAAGGGTGTTTAAAATTACTCTATTATAATAATACTACATGGTATTTGTGTTGATCATGAATTGAAATTGATTGAGAATGTTTAATAATATTCTAATTAAAAGAATGCACAGCATTTCAGTATTTGAAATGTGGTAATCCAATCTCAGGAATATAACTTGTTAAGACATTACTGTAAATACATCATTATTTGTATGTGTTTTGCTTGTGTATGTGTATGATTTATTGTTTAAGACCTTATTGCTGTTCTCAAAAGGCTTTGACTTTAACACACGTACTGGTGTAGTTTTTCAATGTTCACTGTGTAAATGATGATTGGATTAAACAGAAACTGAGGAGGGCCTTAACTTACAGCACACTCGTTGTACGAAAATATGGTTTACGCCGCTGGCTTAAAAAAGAACTTTATTTACTCTCATATATGGGAGTAGAATACAGTTAAACACCTAATAAATGTGAGCCTGCATGCTCGCTGGTATGGCTCTTTGCTAATTCACTTTGCTCTGTTTATTGCTATATTTTTATGTTTTATTCACTGTTAGTGTTGAATAAGAGTTCATGTGGATTGTTGGGTGAGATGGGGGGTTAATAGTGCACTGTGCTAAAGCACTGTCAGTGTGATGTTACCACAAGTCACCGTCTCCAATGAGTTTACTGCTGTGGTGAATGTTGAAGCATTAAAAAGAGCATTTCTATCTGGAGCAATGTTCCCTAAATGCTTTACTGTAATATGACACAGTTCATGCATGTTGCTGCTGTTAATAAAGCACAGTGCTGTTCAACAAAGCCTCTACAGCAGGGGTCACCAACATGGAGCCCGCGGGCACCAGGGTTCCCCCAAAGACCACATGAAATTTTCTTTTATCCTGTTGCTATTCTTCTATAATCACATTTGCATATTGCATTGTATAGATTTAAAAAAGACCACACAAAAAACGTATTTAAAACATGTTTATTATACATGAAGTATAGATAATGTTAGGTAAACTCTGATTCTAGTTCAATGGTCAGTATTGTGTGCATAACAAAACGTTGGTGGAGAGTAAGCTCGCAGGCACAGTGAAGATGTGTGAGCGTGGTTTTTATCCCAAAAACATGGCAGAAAAAAATAATTTTTAACAATGACTGAGATTAATATAATTAAAGTGTAGAATAGTGATATTAAATGTTTTCCAATACATTGTTGATAATATCATAAATGTAATAAGTCTTTATATAGATGATTATCATTAATCGTTAATAATAATGTATAACTAAAAGTCATCTGAGCAAATTTGTTATTTAAGAAGTGTATCAAACTGGTTGCACCTTTGTATGGCTCAGAACCTGTGAAGTTGTTCTCAGTTTCAAAAAGGTTGGTGACCCCTGCTCTACAGCATCATTACATGCATGAGTTCTGACTTACGTCACACTCAGAGGAAATGAGCCCTTATGTAATTCAAGGACCCCCTGTATTATTAAGACAAGTGATTCCATAATAGTATTAACAGATGAGATATAATCTTTTAACTATACACCAGTGAGGTGGAGGTCTGTTTCCAACAGAGTGGAGAATAATTAATTAATTATTAATTAATTAATAATTATTTTATTAATGTTTAAAAGATTTTTTGTTTTTTTATAAGGAAATAGCAGTGATGAGTAATGAGTTGAAGAAGAAAATGGATTTTATGAAGAAAATATTTTTGTATAATTTCATTTTTACCGTCAATTCTTCATGCCTCTTGTCTCTTACATGCCGAAGTGTCAAGTATCATTCATTTTTTATTGCAGTCTTTCCTGTGGCCTTTTCATTCCTGATGAGTTTGTGTAGGTTGACAGAGTTCTCATTGATATGGTAATAATGTTTTGTGCAGCATTCACTAAGAGCAGGTTTGGTACAAAGAGTCATTGATAAAACCTAATTTACATGGACAAAATGTCTTCTGCTCTGTAAGATAATACTTGCAATAAAGTTATGTTCATTTCACTGGTTGTGAAAGGAAAAAGCGAATTTGCCGAATGCACTGTAAAAGAATCAGAAATCATGACCTCACTTAATAGTAGTATGTCAGAGTAAAAGCTGTACTCTACTATGTGCACTGTACTGTATTACAGGAACAGTTCAGTGTAAAATTCATATTTACACAATTTCCCCTTTACCCCAAATATAGAGGTAAAAACATCAGCCAAGAAATGTTTGGTGTATGAGGTTTAATATACTGTCATTTAGTATTAAATTTTGACTTTAAGATAAGTGCTTTGATTTTATTAGTTTATGTTGTGCTGAGTTTATGTTTGTTTTTATTATTCTGAACTTCTTTCATCCATTTTTATATGTGTTGTCATATTATAACAAACTGCATTTGTTTCATTAGTCTGTGGTCATTCATGATGCACCGTACATTTTTCACAGGAGGCAGATTTTTAATACTGGCAACCCAGTGAAGCACATGTCATCTTTGTCTATAAAGCTGCGCTGTTGTAGCACATACTCAATGAGGCGAGGCATTGGCTTGATGAAATAATTATACATCATCTGGGAAAGATATCACCTTGAGGGCAGCAGATGTCTCTCTGAAATTTCAATACATGCCTCAGCACCTATGATACCTTTAGACATATGCCAATCACCCATGCTGTTGGCACTGATACACTTCAATACAATTAAAGTTGTTGGTATTGGCACTTTTAACTATTTTCCAAAAAACAAGCTGAAACAGGGCCCAAGAACTCATTCCTCTGTACTTCAGTCCATCTGAGATGAGCTTGGGCCCTAGGAATGCAACTGATGGCTTTCTCCTGTATTTTCAGGTTGCACTTCTTGATGGACTGTGATTGTGAGATAATTTCCAAGGATCTCTTAAGCTCATGGGGCAACATTATTCACAAGTTTCTCATGCAGTGAACTCCCAGTGCTTGAATTTCACTCGCATTCAACAGTGGTGTTTGCTCTAGAGATTGAGATTTCCCCAGACTCCCTTATCCACTGTAGATGATATCAAAAAATTTTGTGCCTTTGATGAATACTCATTATTCCAAGACCTCTTACTAGTCTAGTTCTCCTGAGATTCAAAGATGTTTCAAAAATTTAACATTTCTGAGTGTATTGCAGCCATCAAATTTAAACTGAAAATGTTTAAAGAGTTTACAAAAAAATAATTTGGTCAGCCAAACCATAAAAATAACTTATTTATCTTTTGGTCAGTAAAAGATTTAAGAGAATTTGCAAATTAATGATTTTTGTTTTTATTGCATTTTCCATCTCTGGAAAAAAAAATAAGACTCATTTGTGAATTTTTCAATTTGCTTTCTTAATAATTATTAGGCATTAAAGTGAAATTTAATGTGGCTGCACTTTATTTTACTATAATTAGGTATAACCTGTTAGACATTTCGATGAAATTTAGTCTTTTAGACATATCAGTTCCTTTGAAAGCTGGGGTTTGTACCTAAAACCTACAGGTTTAATACCTAGAAATTATGGGACTTCAAAAAGAAAGCATTATAAAAATCATAGAGATCAGAATGACAACATACACACATGCATTTTAATATACAAAATTACAGAAATACAAACTCATTTTCCATTCACCCTAGCATTCTGTATATAACAGCATATATACAATATATAATAATAATATACATATAATAATATACATATTCTTTACACACTCACACACACACACACACACAAACACACACACACACACACATATATATATATGTATAACATAATAGCATTTTTCATATGATGTAACCTATGTACAGCTCACAAAAGTCAAAGAAATGTCAGTTTTATTATATTGTCATTTAATAATATACAAAAAAATTATTTCAACACAGTCTTCAAAAAATGTGCGTCTGCTGTAACAGCTTCTGCTTTGGCCAAGACTGCACAACAGTGGTCACGTGCTCATGGAGGATTTGAATTTTGTAGACCCTTTTCTTATGTTTGGCAAATCAGTTGCAAACAACAAAGTCTAAACAACAACACAGTAGCATTAAACTGGAGTCCATAATACTTATCTATGCTAGCCACGGCTAAAATGAAAAGGGCTCGCAAAATAACAGGCAGGCAGCACTTCTGTATATGTGTATAAAATCAGAATCTGTACAAAAGAAATTAATTGACATGATAACACAGAGAAATATGGTGCAAAACAAGTCAAGAGGGGTATAAAGCTCCTCAGGACTGGGCAGTGGTGTAGCGGAAATGCATTCTCAGAACAGGTAATGAAGCTTCATGCAACACCTTTAGGATAAGCTGGAGTGAACATTAATAATCATATTTCAGTTCCTGACCTCACTAATGCTCACTAATCCTTACAGGAAAGTTCCAGCATCTGGTGTAAAGCTTTCTCAATAGAGCTGAGGCTCTTAGTATAACAGGTTCTGCTTTGGCCAAGAGTGCACAACACTGTTCTCACTGTTCATTACTCATGGAGAATTTGCACTTCATAGATCTTTTTCTTTTTGGCAAATCAGATGCACATGTATAAACAAATAAATTTAACATTGAGCATAACACTGAGCATTTCAAAGGGTAACATTCCTCTACAGAATTGCAAATAAGGGTATTAAATACATCTCATAAATATATCTCATGTATATCTACTCTATTTTCAATCTTTGAAAATGTATCATTTTCGAACAGCAAGTGTCTTTTACTTTGTCTGGAAATTTCATATGAATAGACTAATAGCATGTTATGTTAATTTGCATTAAAAGTTATAAGCATTTTACCTTCTCCGGGTAAATCATCTGTAATATATTTTTCTCATTTTGAGTTGGGTGCATATTATATGATTATATATATATAATTAATGATTATATTCAGCCTATTTCTAGATATTTCTGCTGAATGAAGTGCTGAGTGAATAAATGAATTCACTGCTTTGTTTGATTTAACTTCCTTCAAGCATAATTTCTTGAAATTAGAAAGACTGTAATGTAAAGTAAACATAAATAAGATAATGTAACTAGATCGAAATTTGTAAAATATATTCCCAATGTAGTCATCAATCATTCTTACAAAAAATATTATATTTTACAATGATAAATGATTATTATTTATAATAGGTTTTCATTGGATAAGAGATATTTTTGCAGTGTTATTGGAGTCCTGCATTTGGTCCATTTGCCCATCAGTCTTCAGTTAGAAAACGTGGGCCTTCGAGCTATTCGAACCACATTGTAAGTGTTCAGACCTGGAGCATCAAAACCAGGGGAAATCCCTTTTTTATCAAACACATAGAAATTAAAAAGCTGTCCATCCTGGGCTTCTAATGAGACAGAGGCTGAGCCTACATGTAATACACAAGGGTACTCTTTTTCAAACACAACCTTGAAGACTCTATCCACCAGGTAGTTCAGCTTTATGGTTCTGTATCTTTCTGGAATTAAGTCTTCAATCTGAGGGCCAAACTGTTGCATGATGAGGACTCCATCAAGCCCTGCTTTGATCTCATAGAAAGTGATGTTGCCATATGTGTAGAACCCAACATATGGTGTAGGATTTGGTGGAGGAACGAGGACCCTCTTGGCATCTCGAAAGGCCTTTTCCATGGCCGGAATGATATACGAATAAGCCTTGGTCACTATGTCCTGGTTCTGGGGCCTAGTTCCAGCCATTAAAATGACCAGTCCAAGCTTGAGGCGGGGAACCAATGAGAAAGTGGCAGAATATCCATCTAGATCTCCATCTTTACGCACTAACTCATGGCCGAGCTGCTCGTTGACCTCCCATGGTGTTCCTGTGCGGTTAGCGAAATAGTCCTTATCACAACGGAACAGAGGGGTTAGCATGGTCTTCAATGTGTCTGGTTCTAGAAGCTTTCGGTGATAAGCACCCAGAAGCATCATGGCTAACTTAGCAAGGTCAGCTGCTGTGGAGTACATCTGACCTGAGGGACGATACCAGCCGAGGTCATAAAGTGGTGCAGGCTGCCCACTGATGTAAACGCCAATGGCCATCTGACTATGGATGCTGGAAGTGATGTCAAAGCCTGTGTCCTCCATCCCTAGCCGGTCGAGGATGTTGTCAGTGATCCAGCGCTGATAGTTCACTCGTGCCACTCGCTCGGCCAGGACATGAGCCAACAGGGAGAAAGCCAAGTTGCTGTAATGGCATCTTTAAAACCAAAAAGGATTTGAGTGGGAACATTAGCCTTGTATGTTAGGAGACCATAAATACATTTAAAAACAAAGTCTTATGGAAATAAAGTCTTGATCGGAGCTTGTGCCATTGCTATTCACTTTAAATGACAATGGTGTTAATGTTGGCTGTTACTGTGTGTGTGTGTGTGTGTGTGTGCGCGTGCATGCGTGCGTGTGTGTGTGCATGTTTTCAGTTTTTTGATGTACGTGTTAAATGCTTCAACTTACTTGGTTCCTGGATCTGCAACCAACACATCATCCTGTAGAAGATTAATTGCAGCTTGAGTCTTGCCTTTCCACAGCAGGTTAGTTGCCCGAAGTCTTCTAGGTAAACCTGCAGGGGCCATAACACGGTGGGCAATGGAAATTATAATTTCCCATAAATATATTAAATAATGGAGATTAATATAATGGAGGTGGCACAGTGCAGCTAAGCCATAATTCAGCAGTTATCTTAAGATAAGTATTTATTTGAAAAACCCATGTTATTTAATACGTCTTGGTGTAAAAGCATGCCTTGTTGTGGTTGCTTATTATAAAAATGGAAATTGAAGTTTTCTATAACTTTATGAGTCAGTTACCATTGAATTTTACAAATAAAAGATTAAGACAGCTGTGAATTAGGTCCACATGAATAATACTGTATAAACTGTCTCCAAACCAAATAATTTGTTCTGAGTTATTTGAATGTGACTGCTGATATAATATTCTGACACATGTATTAATGCAAATAATGATTAAGTTTGACAATCTGCAGTGAATATACAAATAATGAGAGAAATTTGGCATCAGTGTGAAAGAGACATGTCAGCCAAATGTAAAATTGCAGCCATGTTTAGAACCTGTTGTGTCTGCTTGTCTTCTACCGAAGTGTAACAGATCTTTCTAATGTAAAAACTACAATAATGCTCCTCAAATGATGAACTCTAGAACCTTTGGAGTACTACAATTGCGGGTATATTGTTCCTTTAAAATGTATTTCGATGCAGAATGACAGCATGGAGCCTCATTTCTGCTAGGAAGCCGAGTAGGTTACTTCAGGTTGGCATTATAAAGGAGAGCGTGGATTACTTGAACAAAATTACTCATCAGATGAGAAGGAGAACAAGGAACAAGTCATCATAGTTGCAACTATAATTGAAAAGTAGGAGACAGATTTAGACTACTGGCAGACCAGTCAAGCACCTGCACTGTCTATGAAGAAGTTGTAGTGCCTTGCTGAAAGACTAACTAGATAGACTCTACGCACTAAGCTAAATGGAGCTCAAAGAACATTGTCGAATCAGTTAGGCAGACTTGTGTTCACAGGGTGGTGACAGTGAATGTACGTGTCCTAAAGGTAAAGGCTTAGACAGATGGAGAGAACTCAAAGTGAAAGGACAATATGATCAGAATTAAAGATCTTACCAGAGAGCTGACTGGCCATTCTTCGCAGAGTAACAGAGGATGAGCGGATCTGGACCTCACCGCTGTCCAGAAAGATTAAGCCATCAGTCACATACTTCAACTCTGAGTCTTTGCTCTTTCCCAGGGGGTTTTTGATGGTGAAATTGTCCACATACTTCTCCAGTGGATCATCTAATGAGGCCACTTTACCATCTTCCCATAGCCGATAGAGCATCAGGGTGGGGAAAATCTTGGACAGGCTAGCAATCCTACACAGATCATAAATAAAAGAATCAAAAAATGTCTGCAAAATATATACAGTACAGTTTAAAACATATTGTGTGCTACTTTTTAAGCATAAAAGACATAGGGGTTGCTTAATATATGTTGACATCAATTGCAGTTGATTTTAATAGCATTTGACATTATTTTCAATTAAGGTAAATTCAGATTAAACAGAATCTTTAATATTGTGCCTTTTTATATCTACGTTACATAGTCAAAATTATGTGAATAAACATGTGCATTGAATCCAACTTACAGAATAGGTCTGGAACTAATGACTAAGCAGTGTATGGACTGGTGTAAAACACACCACATTTGGACAGTGGAGGAGTGGACACTTCTCCACTGGGTGACGCGAAAGATGAACATGGGTTTGACAGACGTCAGGAAAATGTGTTGGATGTAAAGTTTGGTGGAGGAGGAATAATGGTTCCAAATCCCCACATCCACCTTCCAACATCTAGAAAGCCCAAGTCATATGAAAATAAATCTCCAAAAGACCAAGAAGTCTTAAAGCAGCAATGGGGGAACCACTGATTCCCACAGTTTTGGAATAAAATGAATGCATTTTCCCCACATGGTTTTGATCACATTATGTACATAACTGACCTGCCATGTATTGTGTTTGTTTAAAAGGCTATTTAAGTTATTACAACAGTAATCCATGTTTTATATTTTATTATTTGAGGATCATTTAACTTAATTTTCATTACATTTAATTAAATTTTTTTTAATGTTGCATAGTTTTTACAGTGTATTGTTTCTGAGAACTTTTCTCATATATACTGTATTTGACTCAGTCAATACAAACAGATTGACTTCTTTGTAATTTCAGTCCTTTTGCTGTACACAATACATTTTTCATTCATAATACACACCCTGCAACACTACAGCATGATAATATGTCCAGACTGTTTGTCAGTCATGTGTGTTTTGCAGTTTGAGAAGCCTCAGTCACATTGATTATGACCTGCTCCCTTTAGCTTTGTGCAACAGGACATCAGAGCCATCAATGTTGACAGGCTCAGTCAGAGCCTAATGGCAGGCAAAGAAAAAATAGCTGCCTTGCTGAAAGTGCTGACAAAAGGTGCAAATGAATGACAGCCAGGGACATGAAGCTTCAACCTTAATCTCTTGCCGCAGTCATTAACACTGTCCACCTGTCATGGCCTTGACTTATAAAACAATCCATTGCTTTTTATAGAATGCAGCAGTAGTTTAACAAGTTATCCCTGGGCTCTTATGTCTATACTGTATGTGAAATAAAAACTAAAATGTATGTATACATAGAAATAGAAACCCCACTATGTCATTATCAAATATAGTTAGAACATCAAACCTAACCTACAGTGCTGCTTATAGGTTTGTGAACCCTTTTGAATGTTTATTTCTGAATTATTATTTACTTGTCCTAAAAATAAATTAGACAAAATTTGTCCTTGGTCATTTCTTGTTCATTAATAAGAGGATTTATGGGGCCAACTGTATTTGCTGTATGCCAACTGTATGTGTCCATGAGCAATTGTTACTTGTATTTCAATAGAATCATCTTTCTGTCAAAAAGTATTGCAATTATACGTGTAATTGTAAATGTACTTTTAATTTTCAGTCTTGTTTAAATATATTTGTACTTGGTTGGTAAAAATAGGGTTAAATTCTCTCCACCTGTAATAACGGAGATACAATCTCCTATTTATTAAGCCAGGTTGAAGTCATACCACGTCATACTGACCATCAACACAATTAGGAAGTGACAGCGGAAACAACCAATCACGATTAGATTTCCAATGGACGTGACTAATTTTATTAGGGTAAATGTCATTCTAGGCTTTCTGGAAGTCCTGGATACATTGATGACAGCGTATCCAAGCAGCAGCCTAGTCAATGTGTTTTTGTCAAAAGAAACATAGTGGCAGCTTTATACCAAGGAGTTACTTTCAAAATGTAACATACAAGATAAATTTTAATAAGTCACAACTTCAGTTGAAATTTGGAAAGTTTCATACAAGCTTCAGATGTCCATGTTCAGTCTAGAAAAGGAAAAATATTAGACTGTGCATTTGAGTAAGTAATATTCTGAACGTATGCTAAATTAACATTACCAGATGTGTGGTTTTTACTTATTTATCAACCATTATTTGACATTTATAGTTCTAATTGGAAGTCTAGCTTTAATAGTTGTGGTTCAACATCGTTCCAAACCGAGTCGTCATTGTTGAGGATTCAAAGAGGAGAGCAAAGTGTTAACATTAGCAAACCTTCCTAACACTGTGAAGACCAAAGATCACGTCAAAGCTCAATGTGGATGAACCTTCAGCCAAGAGAGTACATTTTTTATTCCGATCTGACAGATACAAAAGTTGTATCTGTATTCAAGACCAGATCATTAAAGCCTACCCTGCTGAGTATTCAGTACAGGATCATTACATCCTAGCCTGCTGACCTTTGTAAATCACCTCAGGCTCTGGGCAAACGCAGCACTCATATAACTAGAAGCTTTCCTAACACTCTCAGGCATGAAGACTGTTGAACAGTTGTTAAGGTGCAGAAACTACTGCACACTAATGATTCATTACACACATCATACAACTGACACCAAAACCACCTGCAATGAGACACATTTTTAGCATCAAAGGTTATCTGGTTCAATCTATTTATACTGTATACCATTTAACCAGAACAATTTGCATAGATTATTCCAAGATTATTCATGAAATTTAACACCAATTACAATTAGCAGTTATTTCATACAAAGAATAAGTAAATCAATGGACTAACACGTACTTGTCATCAGTATGCAGATCATTTTTCACAATGTCCTCTTTTATCTAAATATACTATTGCCTCTTTCTATTCACAATGTGTAATTATTTGAAAAGTTCATAGATCTGATATGTGTATATGTTTATTCAAATGCATCCTTTTATTAAAACAGACATTAACTAGAGTTAGTAATTGCAATGTAGTAGTCTTTTATTCAAACAAAAGTGCGTTATTCTAAACCTTTGAACTTAAACACTTGGATCAAGACACACATGGTCATCTCATCAAATTTGATTTCAGCCAAAGTTAGTGAGTCTACTGTTGTCATTTTTTTTCTACAGCATTTTTTACTGAAATGCAAAATGAGCAATTTGTACATCAAAAAAGAAGCTGCATCTGGAGTTTGTAATTGGCCCACAAAATGTTATCTTGTGGGCCCAAGTCTATTGAAGTGGGACATGGCTTTCAGGTGACAAATGATCGGTCTCACGCAGAGCATGGCCCACCTGTATGTTAGTCTTTAAAAAGACAGCTGGGGATCCTTATTTGGACGTACAGAAAATGATCTCTGTTTGCTGCAATTGAGGAGGAGCTGTCTGCTGAACAATGGGATATATGCTAATTCAGAGAGTGCGGCCCAGTACGGCTCAGCGGAATTCTCTATGGTATATGAATTTTAACTGAGCCCTTATTTACAGAACAGTAATCATGCTAAGAGTTTTCAGTTTTGTGCCTCACCTGTAGATGGTGTACTCATTTGGGGGTGCTGAATTGGGGTCACTCCCATTCCTCTTGCCAAAATTTCCTGTCCACAGCACAGTATCATTATAAATAACAATGGCTGACATTGCAGGAAGGCTGGTAGGATTGATGCTCTGCCGAAGTAAGACATCCACCTGAAAAAAGGATGTTTGACACAATTAGCGTGCATGTTTACTGATGACATTCTTTAGTAATATATAGTATTATACTGTGGATGGATGGATGGATGGATGGATGGATGGATGGATGGATAGATAGATAGATAGATAGAAAAATAGATAGATAGATAGATAGATAGATAGATAGATAGATAGATAGATAGATAGATAGATAGATAGATAGATAGA
>JBBIGC010000131.1:12218312-12231147 GCA_037576955.1 Lepidarchus adonis | reverse complement strand
GTGTGTGTGGGTGTGTGTGTGTGTGTGTGTGTGTGTGTGTGTGTGTGTGTGTGTGTGTGTGTGTGTGTGTGTGTGTAGATGGTTTCTTTTGTTAAACTGTTTGTCCACTTGACTTGATTTTCATTTTGCATTTTCATCATGACATTATGTGCTAATCTAGACCAAACAGATTTTGTCCTTGTGTCTCGCTCACAACATAACAAACATCTCCATAGACTAAACACAATACCACTCCGATTTCAATTCAAATATGCATTGGCTAACAAACGCAGCACTTACACTGTTTTTGCAGAGGGGAAAAAAACACAGACATCTGTGTCTACTGAATACACATTTCGTCGTTTAAATAAACACAGCGAGATGCGTCAATAACTGCAAAAACAGGGCAGAGTTGGCAAATTGCTTTGCTAATGTTCTGTTCTACAATAACCTTATTACTTATTTAATAATAACTTCACCCATTTATATTCATATGCTTGTTTTTCTGTTTTAACGTAGTTTCATCTTGGGTGATCTAGGTGCTGGAAGCTGTTAAAATTCAATAATCGAGCTCCTTAAGGAAAGTACTAACTTTGCAATATTCTCTAATTGAAGCTAACCTCAGAAACCAATTCAATACAACTTAATAGAGGAAAGTGAACACTGCAAGTGGAATATGAAGACTGCAACCAGGGCTTCTGAAGTAATAAGAATTGTGAAAAATGTAAGCTTATTAGTAGAATATATAGCCCGATTTCAGGGATCCATCCTCAGTAATAAGTCAGCTTATTGAGATACCACAGAGAAAGGTTCTTTTCAGCTTCAATTAGATCTTCCACGTCATATTATCTCACTCAGTCCAACAAGTGATGGGCAACCGAATTTAAATAAACACATATGTAGTATCTTGTTGTTCCTATTTTCATGACAGTGATTAAAGAAACTGTGCCATTAAGATTACAATTTTTCTCCCCAATTTAGTGCTATACATTTACATTTATTACATTTTTTTACAGGAAAAATCAAGCATTTTGTTTGCAAATGACAGCACTGATGTACAGTAGGTGCTACAAAAAATTTCATTACATTCCTTTTAGTCATTAAAAATAGACGGCAAGTGTTATAACATGGACTATACATGAAAAATTACTATCTGGGAACATTCTCTAGACAGTAGAGATATGGATTATGTATTATCCAATGGGCTCAGATGCTAATGTGGGCACGGAACAGCTGAGTCTTGAGGCGCTTCTTAAATCTGGAGTTAGACTCTGCAGTTCTGATGTAGCTGGGCAGTTCATTTCACCAGGACCAATTGTACACACTAGTTAGGTCTCCCTGCCATATTTACATAAAGCTACTGAGCTGAGCTCCCTTGGAATGCTGATTACAGATGGCTGTGGCATCACCTGGGACTAATCATGGTAATAAGTTGAAACACATTTTCATTATATTCAATTTTTGTAGATGTATCTGTACTTGTACTGTATATGTGAATATCAACATTGCTTTTGTTGTGTATGAGTGAATCTGTGGGACTTTGCTATTGATTCCTGCATGTGAAATTTTCCATTTCTTTATTTGTCCTCCAATGGACAATACCTTAACGGAAGAGCATATTCAGACAGAAAATTGCTTTATTTGAAAAGTTGAGTACATAAATATTGTGACAGGGCTGGGGATTGGTCGGCCCGGGCACTATGCTGAGAACTGATTTGCATACAGGCAGTGACTGTGGGGTTTGGGCATGTTCGGGGTTGTGTTGTGTGTGTTCATTGTGTTATTGTGTATTGGGAATGTGTTTGTTATATGTGGGAATCATTTGGGTGTTTGGGGGTTATTTTATGTGGTTTCTGGGAGTGGATGGCTGAGCTACCACCTCTGTGTGTGGTGCGTTTGATTATAACTCGGCAGCTCAGCCATCCATTCACATACTCGAATGTGTGTGTGTTTAAGCTCATGCTCTGTGGTGCACTCTGCACAGAGGACGCCATTTTCCCTGACAGCTCTTTTCAGAGCTAGGGCAGAAATAAACCGTTACGGCTTGCCGTGTTCGAGAACGCCATCTGGTGGTCAAGTCTCCTTTCTGCTACAGTATTATTATTCTCTAACATTCTGACCTCTAGTCAGAAAACTGCTTAAAACTGAATGTTGGATAAAATTATGGCAGCAAACTAGGTCATGGAAGATCCATTACATTTTATAAGACGAGAGGATGGTTATAAGCACTTTTTACACAATTCACTTCACCTATGACTCACCTATGTTTCACTGGAGACTAAAGGGTGATTAATGTCCCCCAACAGTGCCACAGAAAAGCACAAGAATAACATGCATTATAATATGGTTCAGGAAACTGAAATGTGGAATTTGACCAGGTCCTGTATCATATCTGCCCACACTGGTTACATCGCCCATCTGCTTTTGTTCGTTTCAATTTGTTCATGTGCTTTTTACCTATTGTTATGGTTCTTGCAGCTCTGCTTTTGTATTAGATCTGCTGTGTGTGGTTTGTGACCCCTTCTAGTCCCAGGTGTTTCCAGTGTAATCTGGTGTTAAGTACATCTGTGTTTCATTGAGCCTTTGTTTGGCTTTGTTATGATTTAACCATTTTCTTGCATTGTTACTCATGATTAAATGTATCAGTTTCCTTATGAAAATTGTTGTATTTTGCTTCATTATTTTATCTAGTTTTCTGTCCGGTTAACTCGTGCTTACACCCTGCTCCACTGCCTGTATCATCTCATGATGATTCAACAAAATCATTAATACACCATGGACTCTCACTTACAGCACTGCTTTTGCTTATGTAGACATGCTTGTGTGGACTTGCTGATGAGCTGAAGCATCTCTGGTATCATCCAAAGAGGCTGGTCTGGGGGCTGATTTGCAGTCAGGTATTATTCCTATTATCATTCCTATTATTTAGCTTAAATTACATTTCTTTTCAATATTTATGACAGTCCAACTGAATTGTTCACATTTGACTCATCACTCAAACCCATTTATGTTCAAAAATGGGTTTTCAAGATTGAAATTGTTGAAAGCTTGGAAGTTTGCATCTCAAATTGTAAAAACTATAATGTATTATTGAAAGATCAATTTCATTTGTACTAAAACTGGAGCAAAGCCTACTGTATCCTTTCCTTTGCAGTGTCAACATAAGTCACTATTTCAGGCTGAAATACTTGCAATTTGGTAAAATGCCAAAAATCTTTAACCACCTAAAAATACAAAAATGACCTGAAACATAAGCTTTGACTTTGAATATACTGTCATGGGTTGAGTTACACATTGTATTCCAAACAGCCATTAGGGGAGTTAGACCTGTTGTTGCTTCACTTTTAGAGATGTACATGGTCCACAGTCATAGATCAAAGCTAGTATGTAAAGCTAACTGCCAGTTCCTCACAAAATGCTGTAGAAATGCCATTTCCACATTGTGTCGGAAATGACATCCTTGTATATACGGTTAAAGCCAAGAGTAATCTTAGCTGAAGAAATCAGTCATTTCATATTGTATCTTTGAGAAAAACACAAATCTGAAAGCAGCAAATGTTTTTTTATCATGTGAAAACTTGTCTACACAATCACAGCAAGTCAAACATGATTCACAGACATCATCTATAGAGAGAGAGCAGCTTTGTCTGTTGTTTTTATTTGTGTGCTTTACTTGTTCAATTTTATTCCTCAAGCCAAATGGATAATTGTAATGCATTCTCATGATTGTTCTCGCCAAATTAATCCGCTCAACAGCCACGCCGCTCTGCACCGAAAGCAAAACAACAGAGATGTGGCGAGTAATTGGACAGCCTGCCATTGGCTTTGGGCTTTCTTTTTTTTAACCCACCTGAAGCTTGCTGTATGCGTGCTCAGAAAGGAAAACACATCATACATGACTGTATTTAAATGAGCTGTAGAAACATGAGCAGGTCAATGGATGAAGCTATCCGCAGTTTACACATTCTTAGTGGGTTGAAGATCAGATTCATTAATGAATCAGCAGATCCTGGAGAAATTCGCATTTAGAGATTGCACAATGGAATTCAGCTGTACAAAAATAACACAGTTAAAGTCAAAGTGATTTGCTGGTGAGCCAATCTCAAGAGGACTGTGTGTTCACTGTGGACATTTGTGATCGATTTACTCATCACAACAGGGGTCATCCTTCTAAAATAAGTGGAACGCCCCGGAGAGAGGAAATGAAAAGCAACTAAATAACAGCGATTTCTGAAGTTAAGTGGGAATTTAGAAGAGATGTAAGACAAGGTAAATGTGAATTTACAGAATTAATGTGAAAGATATAGAATTAAGTAAAAATTGGTTAAATATTCCTTTTAACAGTACCATGCGTTCTAATTATTCACTAGGGTTATCAAACTAACTAATTCTTGTACACCCATTTATTCTCTAGCTCTTTGTGAAGTATTGGGGAACTGAATAAGTGAGCAAAAGAGGACAAATACCTGCTCAGTCCAGTGGTTTACTCTTCACTTTGTGATGTCTTCTAAATAAAGATCTGCAAAAAATCAACGTAAATCAGTACAGGGGGTCATTGACTTACGATATACTCGACTTAAATACATTTGTAGGCCGCTGCCCAAACACTTTTTTGTTTTTTGGGGAGGGGGGTGGTTAATGGTGTGAAAATTGAAAGTGAAAGTAACTTTAATAAAATGCTAAAAAAATGCAATACAGAACCTCAGGTGGGTGAATGTCTCCCTCTGGTGGACTGACAGAGGAATGGCCCCAGGGCAAAACAAGTATACATATGTAAAGGGTTTCAACTTGCAACACTGAAAAGGAATCCTGTCATCAGTCGAGGACCCCTGTACTATTACTTTTATTAAAACCCATACCAATCCTCCTACTTGTAATACAGTTAACCTAGTTTCACTACTAGATCATTATTTTGGGTAAAATAATATCCAAAAATTAATCGTTTAAATAAATGACAATGGCTTTCATAATAGCAGTGCAATTAGTAGGGTTGTCGTTTCACAGCAAGTAGGTCCTGGGAATGATTCCCTTAGTCGGGTGAATTGTCCTTTCTAGGTGGAGTTTATACTAGGTCTGCAGATTCCTCTCCCATGCCAAGGTCAAGCATGTCATGCTAACTGAGGATGCTAAATTGAGTGTGTGTGCTTGTGCTTAAATGTAAATCCCTTTGCAATGAAATAGTTATAAATAGTTATAGTTTGAATAGGTTTGCCTAAAAAAATTTCACTTCTGTCCAGTTTAATTGGAGGAACCGAAAGGACAACAATATTGAATGAATAAACGCAGGATAACATCACAGAACAAGAGAAGGCTGAACATTTTCATCACACCAAAGGGCAACATGAAAGAAGATGACAGTTGGCCTGGTACTGTTCTCCATGTAGCTACACAGAGACTGAGCTAAGATTAGTAAAGGTCTGATAAATCTACTGTGTCAGTGCCTCTACACCTAGAGGAACAATGAAGGAGGGAAGCTAATGCCAGCGTCTGCAAAAGATAGAGAATGTAATGTCTTGAAAATGGACAACCTGCCTCATACATTAACACACTGGCCTTTCTTTCAGGCTAACTAGCGCTGCTTAAGTTTGGTTCACCAATAGGAATGGATTTGGTAACACTGTGAACATTAGTCCATTAGTCCTTGTTTTTCACTTTTTACTGGATTGACAAATCCAATTTGAGTGTATATATAGATAATTCATAGGTTTTCAGACAACATTAACTTGGTCATATTATAAATAAAGCATAACAAGTGAAGGGACAGTGACATCCGGTGTGTATATGTAGGTATACTACACATAACCAAAAAAAACAGTGGTTCTCTGTATACCAGAGGGGAAGGAGAACCTTCTGCTGTTATAGAGAAGGTTTAATGAAATGTGGGATCTTGATTTTAGTATTGGAATGCTAACCAAATGTTCATCAAGCTACGGTTTTTAATTGTGCATTTGTATAATGGGCCTGTGGGGGAAGTTAGTGAGTGGAAGTACAAGCTAGACTTTTGCTAAGAAAAGTTTCAAGTTTCACACTCAATACAGTAATTCCATGTTTTAATGTATGGTTCTGCTTCTAGACGCAGTGTGAAGCTTTGATAGAACCATCTAAAAAATAACTAATTCACAAAATACCATGCAACCTACAGCTCTGGAACATTGCAAGCTGCAATTTAGCATGAAAACCCTGAATTTGTTTCTGTTTCTCAGCTTGATACCTGTGCCAAAGATTTGCGAGGGTCCATGCAAGGCGAGAGCCATGGATTGATCTGCCTATGGATGGAAGCAGAGACAGAAAAATGTTTATTATCCATCTAAAAGATGAAGAAGTGAAGTTCAGCGAAGTTGGGCTGTTTGCTCCAAAGCCACTGGGAGTAGATATTTATAACCCTGCTCACAGATACACACACAAGACACATTTGTGAGTCCAGACGTCAGTAACCTGGAGAAAGATGATGCTCTGAAGCCACTTTGTTTACACTATCAACCAATACATGTTGGCTCGCAGTGGGGCACAAATTGGTTCAGGGCCCCTGAGGTGTTTAAAAAGATTAGTTTTCAAGAACAAATCCATACACAGAGGCAATCGCTGTCAATCTCAGTGTCTTCGTTTTCTTTATTTTGCTTTCCACTGAGTTTCTGGTGAACAAAGATTCTTATTTGTACTCAAGTGTACTTTCAATTAGTATTTACTACAGAGTTAGTATTGCTTTAATATTTATTACTAATCTTAATACAGAAACAGCGTGGCACAAGCAGTGTGCCTTTATCTTCTTCGACTTGTGTAAATCTATATGGAGTTGTAAAGTAATCTTATGAGTTTCCTGAAACCATTTTACACATTTTTACCTCTTACATATTGTAGTGGTTATGGGCAGTTCCCATTGGCTGCTGAGGGAGGTGCATCATGGGAGCGGGGAGTTTGTGCATGTTCTAACAGAAACAGGTCTTTTGACATTTAATACACAGGACTATTTTCATGTTTAGAAAAAAATCTAAAAAGGCAGAAAAACATGTCATTTATTTCACTTTTGTAAGTGCTTGTGGCTTTCATAGTAACAGGCTACAAGTACTTCAAAACAGAATCTCTTTTCTTTTCCAGGAACGAATGTTCCAGGGAAAAGGAGGAACAGAGAACTGATGGCTGTGTGTCATCCTGTGTTTGTAAGAGCAGGCTGGTGGTGGACGTCCAAACCCACCATAGATGTGACGAGTATGGTAAAGCATAGCTCGGTGGGTTTGGCATCCATCGCCATCCTTACTCACAAATTCATGGCTGTGTGCAGCCTAGTCAGTAGGGGTGCACAGGGTACAGGTTGGCCTTTGTAAAGGCTGGTTGAGCAAACAATAAACCTGGCTAACTTACTGGTTGGTTCAAAGAGACGTGACTTGTGTTTGAGTGGTCAGTTGGTGGTTCTCCCTCGCAGAGAACTGCTACAATATGTATATACTGTAAATACACCCAAAACTCAGGTTTTATACATAAAATCCACTTAAAATCACACATTCTGAATTTATACAAATTGTATTCAGGGATTACTATAGACTTGAAGTAGTTTGAAGCAATTGTGTGATGATTTAGCCTTTCCAATACTGGTAAACCTTATTTACAGCTGTCATTTCTGGGTAAACTGGAGCACACGTCTGGACATGTCTGGACATGTCTGGGTCTGCGATGTTGGTTTGTGATGGCCAGCAATGCATAACTGCAATGAGCATTACAGTGATGCAGAGGTCCATAACCTTTTTCACACATCAGACCAGATTAATGTCAGACAATATTTTTGTGGACCGGCATTTAAGGTGCTGCGGATAAAAACAACAAAAAAAATTATGACCAAAATTTGTGACCAACACAAAACTGTGGTATTTTGTAAATATAATAATAAACGTGAATCCACTGTGTAATCATGTAACTTCATTAGCAGCGTCTTCCTGAAATGTGCAAACAATGATCAGAGTAACGTTCTCCTCTGCCCCTCTCGTGGTCTGGTCACTATGGTAACGCATAAACGTTCCTTTCAGAATACGTTTTCAGTGCTGTTGTGGCGATCTCAGGGTTTTCAGATGTTGGTGTCTCTAACAAACAAAGTTTTTTGAATGGCCCGGTACTGGTCCACGGCCCGGTACGAATTGCCCCATGGCCCGGTACTGGTCCGCGGCCCAGAATTTGAGGACCACTGCTGTAATCCATATATGTGTTTGTGAACCTACACTGCTCCATGACAGAGCTGTTGTGTATATGAAGCAAAGAACTTACACAGAGCAGGGTTATTATTTCAGTCGTTAATAATTTAATATATAACTACAATGAAGAGGCTTGAATAAAACTTATTCAAGAATTTTGAGCCAATTTTTTAGCTCAGTATGAATATGGGGATGAAACTACAGATTTATTATGTTCTGCAGTTCATGGAGTGGAGTGTTAGAGGGCACGAGTGGTAAAGTTTACAAGAAAAGGAAGATTAGATTTCCTGCCACGTTATTCTTCTAACAGGGGGTCATGCGTACAGTCTGAAAGAGCTGTGGTCCACCTGTTCATCATCTCAAACACAACCTCTCATTTTCAGGGCACTCGAGCTGATTATTATTACAGACATTTACCTCATTATCACATGCAGCAGATCACAGTTGGAACCTCGCTGTGAATGAGGCTCTCAGAACTCTGCGTTAGGAGTCTTGACCCAGCAGAAGGCATGTGGGATGCTCACTCAATGGGTAGGAAGTTCAATGCTGTCCCTGCTGGTAGTGACATGTAAGTAAAAGCACAATCATTTCATTGTGTTCAAATGTTAACTTTATTATTTTTTTAAAATCCCATTAAATTACTTCATTTTAATAGCAAATGTAATTGGTAAAGTTAATAAATCGTTTCAGCCTAGCATGGCCAGAGACTACAGAAACACGTCTTTTGACATTTAATGCACAGGACTATTTTCATGTTTAGAAAAAAATCTAAAAAGGCAGAAAAGCATGTCATTTATTTCACTTTCGTAAGTGCTTGTGGCTTTCATAGTGACAGGCTACAAGTACTTCAAAACAGAATCTCTTTTCTTTTCCAGGAACGAATGTTCCATCCACTTTAATCCCTACTGTGTACTACCAGTAAAAGGCCCTGGTCTGGATACCTTTAGCCCAGATTATATAAGTGCACTATTACAGCCTGTAGCCCATTGGTTGATGGAACTGGTGGATGGTGGGCCATCAGCACAAGAATGATGCTGACACAGTGGTGTTGCTGGGGTAGCACTTCAGGGTCAGGCCTTCACATGCTAGAATCAGAGACACTCTGTGGTCAGAAGCTGACAATGGATGAAAACCTGGACAGCGCCTATTTATATGAACAAAAAACAGTTTAAACTGCATAACAGCAGGAGTTAGGTTTATTTAAATGGATGTTTCTTCACTTGGCAGGGGTGACACCATGATCACAGAGATGGTTCACTAAAGGTGAGACTTGGCCCTGGCATTTCAGTCATGAAGACCCTTGCTTTTTCCCTGAACGTGGGACTCTTGACTGCTTTGTGGCCTAGTGCTTTGCCCCTGAGGTCAGAATGTTGCAGGTCCCAGTCCAGAACTCCACTGTTCCCCAGGCACTGTTGATAGCTGCCCACTGTTCCAGACTTAGAGCTGCCCACTGCTCCAAAGACCATAGATAGACAAACAGAGCGATAAAGATAAATACTGTCAGTTAGAGCTGTCCAGTTTACTAAAATGATCTAAGGACACATTTAAATATCACCACTAGATGGGGTCCATGTACTTTAGCAGCATTATGTATTTTTTCCTTTTTCGCTATCTGTACTGTTTTCTCCTTTTCATTCACTGATCAAACTCCAGTGAGATCTAAATATAAATTCTGCCTGTCAACCCTGAGGCCTTCATTTTAATGTATGAATGATGAATCCAGTGTTTGAGTGGTAGTATCTAAACTGCACTTGAAGGATCCCTTAGGCTGACATTTTTTCAAAGCTGGAGAATACAGACAGTCTCGATCCTCCTCAAATAAAGTCCATGTGGTTTTTCCAGCCGATGTCACTGCTCCAGTCAACAAAACGCATGGCTGCTGTTTCCCCCTTTGGTCCAAAGGGAAAATGCTGAACAAAAACAGAGTGGCCTGCTTGTGTTTGCCTTACAGCCATGTTCCAAATGTTTCTTTCTGTATTATGTCCTGAGTATCAGCCATCTTTGTCAACTATTGCCACCCACATGAATCCCACAGGGTTTTTCACCTCAACATCAGGAATTTGCAATCAGGATGGATCCTCAGGGGAATGATGGAAAGTATCTTCTCCAAAAGAAGTTTCCATAATGCAACAAGACAAATGTTTACTTTTACTCTTCATTGTTTGAAAAAAGAAAAAGCTGGAGCTAATGCTAATGTAACCGACAAGTAATGTGAGCATAGACACTAATTTGCATCTTTGTGCTGAAACCATGACAAACTTGCCCCCAAACATTTTAAGTTGTTAAACAACCTCCAGCAGACTTGTTTTTGACTCGATCCACCATTTCCTATAAAACTGACAAAAGCAAGGACAAAATTCAAGATGGCTGCTACTATACAACCCATTTGTATTTGTAGCTGTAAAACTGAAGTGAACTGCACACAGGTCTTGCCTCAGTGACTACTAAATTGTGCGGGAAATGTGTACATTTGAGAAGAAATTTGAGAAAAATAATTCACTGAACTGTTCCTTTAATGTCATTCCAGTGCTTTGCTGGCTGGAATGTTTCTGAATGCCTAAACATTTCAATTGGCAATGAGTTTCTTTTTAAAGGCATTGGGGCATTAACAAACAGCATCCCCACTTGTCGCCTCGCAACACACACAATGCCCTGTTCACGCTCATGCCTGGCCGAATCTCAGCTCACGGTGTGTAAATGTGTGGCCACACACGCTATAATAATGAGGTGAAGTGAAAAGGTCTTTGGTCTCACGCTTTGCCAGTTTGGGGTAAACGGCCCAGTCCGCTTTTGTTTTCGGGCGAGTCTCTCGCTGATTGCTTGTGCTGCTTTTTTATTGAGTTGCCTTGACCTTTGACCTATTTTCAGCCCACCGCCAAGAGAAGGGCATCTGTGAACACAAGGCTGCCTTGGAGGAACCAATGAAGTAGAGTGTCCCAATCTAGGTCAGAGAACCGCCATTAAAACCTCTTTGACGAAGCACTGCTATGTGTGTGTGTGAGAGAGAGAGAGAAAGAGAGAGATTTTGTACGACATGCAAAGGACTGGAAATTCCATCTGTCGTAAGTGCTTCTTCCAGCTTCACGCTTGTTTCACTGTTAATCATGCCATCACCAGCCAGTCGCAACTCCATAGCTCTGGACCTTTGAATGTGCTCCCGGAAATGTTTCAAAATGAAAAAAGAAGAAGCGTGGCAAACTTTTTTATTGTCATGCATGCCTAAATGATCTCACTGCTTTTTTACTCACAGTCCTCTTCATCAAACACTTGCCTCTGTCAAACAGAGCTAAGTGACCTCTAAAGACTTCTGTTACTTTATGATACTGCTGTCTATGGCAAATAAACTAAATTAAGGCCTCAAGACAGCTGCTACCACTGTTTGTTACTTTTTGTTGCAAAAATAGAGTTTTGGTGCAAATCATCTTCAATTTTTGCAGTTTTCCCCATTTTTCTCCACAGTTCCACCGGCTAGCTAAGACTTCCCCAAGCCCTTAATACTACAAACACAGGCAGGGAGAAGGCTAGTACATACTTTCAAATCTGAAGCATCTTCCTGTTTTCTACCTGATTTATTTATCACCTTTTCCGCTATACTTCCAATGGCAGGAAAGTTAAGGCTAGCACATGCTTGCCCTGAGTCACTTGTAGCCGATTACCACGTTTCGAACTGCGACTAACCCATTCTGGGTGTTTTCCTGGTGTACATTGGATCCACCTTATAAAAAGGGCCAATGCAGAACAATAGGATAAAATTATTCTGACTTATCACCTTAATCCTATAATACAACATTTTTATAATTTTCCAGAATAACAATTCCACCATCCATAGGGATAGGGACTCATTTTTTCTTATTTGAGTTTGAAAATGATCTAAATCACATGCTATGACCTTCATAGTCAAAACATTTAACCTATTTAAACACTTATTAGGTTCTGGACAGCAATCTAAACCAAGATCATTAAAATATACTTTGAGGAAATTCATATTTAAATAAATGTGGTTCCTTGTCAATGACAAGATATATTATGTTTTTCCATTAATTTGATACACACAGGTGTCAAAATGTTTGCATTTTCTTAGGTATGTGAGTGAATATTCTGGGAGAGGCGACTTTTCCTGCTTTAAATGTAATTCTCATGAGGATCAGTTATAACATTACTGTCAAAGAAACATTTAGAAAAATCCCTGCATTCATTATTTTCTTGAGTTTACATTTTTTAGCAAACTGTAGCTTGGTATTTCTGTTATTTATTCTGTCATGATGGTGTATTCTACTTTTTAATTATGTATACCAGCATTCTAGATAGATTTCTTGTCATGTTTAGCAGTTTTTCTTCATAAATAATATTTTCAGGTTGTTTGTAGCTTGTCATTGCTAAGCTCATATGCATTCTTGTATCTTACTGACGTACCACAAACTTTGACTGACACAATGTTTTGGCTCTGACTAATTTATTCTGATCAGCCAGAATTCTTACTGATTGGCAGGTGTTCAAATACTTATGTGCAACAGTGCAATACAAAAAAAATCTTTAAAAATCACACAATGTGATTTCCTGAATTAAAAAGAAAATGCTGTCTCTCACAGTGTGAATGCACCTCCAATGTGATCTTCAGACCCCTCCATGACTTCTAAGTTGTAGAACTTGCAACTTGCAGGTTGTTCTAATACTTA
>JBBIGC010000131.1:12188847-12199520 GCA_037576955.1 Lepidarchus adonis | reverse complement strand
CACACACACACACACACACACACACACACACACACACACACACACACACATATATATATATATATATATATATATATCTTTGCAAAATACTTTCCATATATGGGTCATTTTGTTGAGGAGGAAGCGCTATGTTTTGAGGTTTTTCAGTTTTGTTTTACATACAAAAGCAAGAGTTTTTATTTTAACATCTGCAGCTCAGGTTTACTCGTTTTTACCACTTTATCGTTTTAAGCAAAATTATCATACTGTGTACATTTGTGTTGTGTAGCATGTGTCCAGAACAGGGTAATAAAAAATGTAGCATGTGTTAATGCAGTGTTTTTCAAAGTAAGTTTACATTTTTAAATGAAATTTTAAATTACCATCAAATATTTATGAGTAAATGTATTCAAAAAAAGTATTCAAAAAGAATAAAAGAAACCTGTGGTTTTTAAAAGACATGTCATTCTTCATTTATCTGACATATGTTTGATCCAGAGCGGGACCTGTCATTATCAGGGGATCGTAATTGATGGAGTGATCGCGTGATCGAGTTGTGGTTAAAAGTTTGGGTGGGCCACAGAGAAGAGTTTCAGATTTCAAATTGAGCCACAATACTCTTAAGACTCATTTTAGGAGACTGTGGGGTGTTACATGCATGTTTAATGAATTTAGCCAAGAGCATTGAAACAAACACATCTAATATGGCAATTTATTTATATATTTACGTTCGTTTTAAGATTTGCTTTGATAATGCAGCCATTTCAGCATCTTTTGTTACTCACTGCCACATTCATCCTAGCTTCTACGCCAGATGTAATATAACCTGCAATTATTTTGCGATGAAACATTATCTTTGAGCATAATAAAAGGCCATGTTGGTCGGGTCCAGACAGTTCACCCAATGGGTTGCATGGAGGAGAACGTAAAGGGAGTTTCCCGGATGCGTACCACATTCCTGCCCTCTACAGCGATATCACAGAGAACGCCACACACACACACCCCTGCTGAGACCACCGTAATCGATCTCCCTTCAAAGCCCAGCCTCGGCCTTTTTTATGAATCATACAGAGAGTGCCTTCATAAACATGTGCTGTTTGCTAAAGCAGAGCACACAAGCTGTAAGGATGCGAGCTGCTTGTTTTTTTGATGTGGAAATGAAAAAGTCTTTAATCGAGTTGGAGTGCTTTTCGGAAGTTTGCTCAAAGCTTTATTATTTGACTTGTGGGCAAGTAGCGTCCTGTTGGCCTTGATGTCCAGGCTACAGTACTGCTGAAGTGAGTTTTCTTCTTCAGCGGAGCAGCAAGGCCTTTCACATGGTGTAATTACATCATTTCTTAAAAAGACTTACTTATGTAACCATTCAAGTACGAGTTTTACTACGTAGGGCAGCCGCCAGGGCTGTCAATCAGATGTCTCCTCCCCATGCAGAGCTGCACAGCAAATCAATTATTATTTATTGTGGTATTATTGCAGTATTCTTTTATTCATTACCAATATCACAAAAGGCTACTGTATGTAAATATGTTTGAAAATTGTGCTTTTTGCATCCTGACCAATCACAGGGCCGGATCAGTGCTTCTGTGGGGGTTTATAGGAATGAAATGTATTCACAGAATCCAGCAAAAGTCAATCACTTTGGTCAAAATAATTCAAGTCAACATTTAGCCATTTCGCATCATTGATTTATCACTGTATTCATGGCATGTCGCATTTGAAACAGTTGGACCGATTATATCGGCTCTTTGCGAGATGTTGACACATTTTGGACAACAGCTGATGTTTTTGATTTAACTCCTTTTTAAAAGCTGTAATGTGCAATTTCACCTCTTTCTGGAGGCCTATCAGTACAACATTGGATAAAAATTCAGTACTAAAATCTGAAAACATTTGAACTTAATTTTAATTATTTTAATTATATTATAATATTTGATTGGATTATCAGTAAAAAATTGGAATTTGAATGACCACATGGAGGCCTACATAAAGTTCTCCAGCCTTGACAATATATTGTGATAAAATCATAAAAAAAAATTATTACTATATATATATTATATATAGCAGCCTGACTTCAGAGTCCTGTTCACAGTGAAAGTGACTCAGGTCTAGACATCAGTGCTGAACACTGGGTGGTTAGAATCAAGGCTATTCTGTTGTGTACTCAGTTTTCCTGATGATATTAGCAGGCTGTGCTTTGCAGGTTAAGAACAGTGATTGCTTTCACATGGCTCTTTATTCCTCTGGCCAACTCAGTAGCTGTTCAGTGTAGAAAAAAAAAGATTTGCACGGTTTGGTTAGATCTTGATAACAAAAATGGCTCGCGTACTCGCAGAACCAAAAATGGGAAAGCATTTGTGACAGATGTAATGACATGAGTTTTTCATTGGACGCCCATTTTGTGAAATTGTGAGCCTAGATTCAAAACAGGTTGGAGCTGACAGGGCCGTATACATTACGCTCTAGAAAGAGGGTAGAATTTCTGCTATAAACTAGCTTTGTGTTCGGCTGGACCAGACATGAAAATGGGAACAATCTAGACCTATATGTTACAGAAAATTGTGGATTTTTATCCTTTTCTTTTTTTTAAAGCAAACCAAAGCTCTGTGGAAGGTAGAGTTGGGGCCCTGTGGGATTTAGGTGCTCCTTTTTCCTAAAATAGTTAAATGATAGCTGTCTTGTTTCACCTTGGGGTGATAATCGTTCCAGTCTGCAGTTAGAGAAAGTGACTGTCTACACTCTGTACTTAAGCTCGTCTAGGGTGCAGTTAAATGGTGCTTTGTACCAACACTGTTGTGAAGGTCCTTGTAACCTCCTGAATCTGCAGGCCTAATATTTAACTTAAAAAAATACGTTACCTTCCAGTAGCATTTTGTCTTAGCAGTGTCCAAATGCAAAGTAAAATGCTTTGATTGCGTTCAGGGCATTCTGCAAAGCACGTTCCAAGTGAAATGCAGCCAGAGTTGTAAGCAATGGGGCCAGCCATGCATATGCATACCCACATTATTCATTTCATGTTTATGTGATGTTATGCCTGCCTGGATGCCTTTCGCAAGCATGCATCATGAACAAGTCACACGACACGGGACACTGACTAGCTCGATTTTTAAAACAGATGTGAACTGTAACTGTTTCTAGTTCAAGAAATATTAGGAGCGCATGTACATTCACTCGCGCCAATGTCAGTTTTACATTTTGCGCCGAACACTTTGTAGCACTTTGAGCATCTCAGCTAATGAAGTTTCAGCCGCCTTGTCGTCTTTTGGGGCTAATTAAAAAACTGTAATTGCATAAATTCAGCTCTCCTGATAATAGTTCCTAGTTGTAGGGCCATTTAACCACTTTTAAGGGCCATTTTAACACTTATAGAATTTGTTTGTGATTTTATGATGCATCAATTAATGTAAGATGATAAAATGTAGGGAAATTATATATAAATGTAATTCATTTATTATATTTTTAAAAAATAATTATTTATTAATGATTTATTTAATTATTTAAACTCAGCTAGTACTTGCAAACCCTGTGCATGTGAAGAATTTACCACAATGCTTAAAAATGTTAAGGTGCTTTTTACGTTTATATTTGTAAATTATAACATACAATATAATTAACATACAAAAATATTTTAAATACATTTGTTTTGAACAAAAAAATGATGGCAAAACTACATTTGTTTCAGAAGACTACAGTATCAGTGCAGTAACCGTTCGAATGACCTGTAAACCTTACAAAATTCAATGTCTTGTATAAAAGCTTAGCAATCCCCTCAGAGCGGAAATATCAGCAGGACAGTAAAAGCACATTAGAAAGTGTAGAAAATATGTCAGTTCATGGTTTCAGTGACATAACTAAAGAGATAATCCTGAAATTATTAATAAGATGTCAAAAGGTTTTTTCTCTTCCCATTGTTAGCTACAACCCTCTGACTGGACCTTCAACTATCCTTCAGCTTCTCCTGATTCAGGAGTGTGGAGGCAAGTTCGATTTTCCAAGACACTCCTCCAAGATACTGTCTTTTCTACCAGCTGCTCACCAACATTTTAGAGCAGCTGAACACACTTGGTGGAAAGTGACTGCTCAGTTGTGTGTGCATGAGCCAGCAGATGCCTGATGCCCACTTTTTGGCTAGTATCTAGTGTAGATGGACAGGAGACAGGACATAAGCCCAGTGGTGTGTTCAGGATCTAAGACAAACTGATTTTTAAGATACGTTTACAGAATTGTTGAGTGTTTTGATGGCAAAAAAATATAGGGCTTTCAACGTTATACTGTAAATAACAACAAAACACACAAACACACACACACACACACTTAAATATTTGCATTTTGTAGCTTGTATTTACAGAAGTTAAAATATAAGTCTTTGTATTATTGAGAATGTTCACTGTGAGCAGAGCTTGCTGTATATACAGAGGTAAAATGAATCATCAGTCACATCAAAATCATTTCCCACCAGTTTACATGTGTGAGTTTACATGAGCACCAGTATAAACCTGACTGAAGTCAGATGCGGTTTGGAGACTTTGATCCAGAAACACTCTCGATGCTGTGCCGCTGCACGTCGTGGGCTGTTTTTGGTGAACATAAACTGTACGGATTAGTCTGCACGTCTCGAGGAGCACCCTCCTTCCTCAGAGACAAAGGCAGCCTGATTATAAACTCATCTGCATAACAAAGGGAAGCTCACCTGAACCACTGCTGCTGCTGTCGCTGCATCATGTGATCTACAAGCTCAGTTTGATTACGACATATCATAGCAGCCTGGGATGGGCAATATCAGACAGACATAACACTTTAGTATCACAGAATGAAAAAATGTGGCAAAGTGAAAAAAACAATCAAATAACAAAAAATAATACATTAAACACATAATATAAATGGGCATTTTTCATTCAAAACAACAATAATGCTATCACAGTATACCAAGAATATTATAATATACCAAAATGAATAAGCTGGATAGTCAATGTTTTATTAAATAGCCAGTAAGAGTAGAAACAGTAAGAAAACACAACAACAACATTATTATTATTATTATTATTATTATTATTATTATTATTATTATTATTATTATTATTATTATTATTTATTTATTTATTTTATTTTTTTTTGCAAAATAATGATTGAAAATCATTGATTGAAAATCAAAGTAAAACTTCTTGTGGATAATTTTTGTGAACATATCACTGCATGATTTTTAAATAATTTATTTGTATAATGGTGCAGAAAATAAGTATTCAGTCAATAACAAAAGTTCACCTCAATACTTTGTAATGTAACCTTGGTTGGTCAAACGTTTCCTGTAGGTCTTCACCAGATTTGCACACACTGTAGCTGGTATTTCGGTCCATTCTTTCATGAAAATGTTTTCAGGAGCTGTGATGTTTTGGGGCTGTCACTGGGTGACAGACTTTCAACTCCCTCCACAGATTCTCTATTGGATTAAGGCCTGGAGACTGGCTAGGCCACTCCAGAACCTAGAAATGCTTTTTACGTACCCTCTAATTTGTTGCCCAGGCAGTGTGTTTGAGATTATTGTCATGCTAGAAGATCTAGCCATGTTTCATCTTCAGTGCTCTCACTGATGGAAGGAGGTTTTTGCCCAAAATCTCACGATACTTGGCCCCATTCATCCTTTCCTTAATACGGATCAGTCGTCCTGTTCCTTTTTGCAGAAAAACAGCCCCAAAGCATAATGTTTCCACCCCCATGCTTCACAGTGGCTATGGCGTTCTTGGGATGCAACTCAGTATTCTTCCCCCTCCATTCTTCCCCCTCCAACACGGCGAGTGCCGTTTATACCAAAGAGTTCCATTTTGGCCTTTTCTTTGCGCTCATCTGGATTTCAGCAGAAATTGACGTCAAGTGAACGTGACATGCAACATTTTTTTAATGCCATCCGAATCCAAATGGCTCTCAAATCTCGTGTGGACGGACTGATTCACTCCAATGTGCAAAAACACAGATTGTTGGCGTTCAATCTGTGCTCACCTGATGCTACGAATGTCAGAAAAACTCCAGATTCAGAACCTTTGCACATCATACTTGAAATATCTGTATTCAACAGTTACTTCATATTGTTTTTAGAGAGGAACCATGTTACTAATGCAAGGAAGCTTTTAAAGCACATTTTTCTCATTTTGTTTTTTCACTTTTTCTTCTGGGACCATGTGAGCTGGTTTGCGCACCAAAAGCATAATATTCATAATTCATCTCAACACGACCATTTTCTAACCTCTGTCTATCCTGTTTTTCTTGCTGTTCCTTAATGATATATGCATATGTCCTGTGTTCTGATCGACTGCCATGTTTTGTCTGTCATTCAAAAAGCAATCCAGGCTGAAAAACTTTTTATAGTTTCAGAATGAATCTGTGGGGCTCAATACATGGATATATATAAGTGAGTTTTGTGACATCACAAGAACAATGACATGAGCTCTATTTTTGCAGCTTGGCATCCATGGACTGGGGAGTGAGTGGCACATTTGAATCTTTAACAATGTTTAGGTACTATTTAATGAATGAGAAGCAGCTTTACTAGAGAACCTAGAAGAACCAATGATATAAGGGGGAATGGAATTGAATCAGAATTATTATGTCAGAATAAATCAATGGTATAATGTACAAAAAAAGAATGGCAGTACATGTAAGTTTAGTGAGCAATAATTACACATATTGATGTTTGAACTGTGATATTAATGTTGCAGAAGAAAAACATTGGTGTTCTAGATCTTCTTGACTGAATTACCTGCAATGTGTAGAAACTATATGTTACAACACACAGTTTAGAACTGTGATGCCTGCATGTACTGGACAATCAAATCCAAAGACCCCTCCGTGTCTGATGTGGAGCCTGAGGGTGGGTGGGTTCGCGTGATCTTCCTCTATGGGGTATACACTCACTGACCTTTCTGTTTAACACCCGTTGGCGGGTCCAGTTGGAGCTGTAACCTCTCTCTGGGGAGGCGCTCTACAACACACTGTCTGAGGGTGAGCGAGGAACAGCAGGTGTAAAAGGCTTCTTCTACTGTACAGATGGTTCATGGATGCTTTTTTTGATGGAGGGAATGAGACATCACCGTCATCTGCCATCACTGTGACACCCAGTGGGATATTTTGGTAATTAACTGCTCAGTTCTTATGGGATGTAATAACGGCCATGTATGTATGTATAGTACGTGAAATTTTGCTGCATATATCATATATGAGTGATTTGTTTCTGAATTGCAATGGTATTTACCTATATTGTGATAAAATATTGCCCAGTTTGTTTCAGTATATTTTGAACAAAATGTGACATCATCCGTACAAACACCCCTGATCAACTGTATGTGTCATTATAAACAGGTTATGATTAGGCCTGCTTAATAGAGATGCATGATGTACCAGATGTCAGCATTAGCTTTCAAATCCCACATTGGCGAAGCCATATACTTTTTAGTACAATATTCAGCTGCTTTAGGTTATTTATAACTCTTGTTGCTGAAAAATCAAGGCTGAACAAGTGTTGCTTATTTATACTGGAATTATATTCCTAATTTCCCTCCAGGTCTTAATAAAGTGTCTTATTATAACACTACTGGCAGATATTTGCAGAAAAAGACATTCAAATTCTTAGATTTTTATATTTCTTCGATATTAAAATCTATGTCATGCTGTGGAAGAGCAAAATGTCCAGAAATTAATACAAATAACATACAAGTTATTATATTTTTCTAATGCTTCTAACGTAGAAGTTTTTAAAAAATATATTTTTGTATCTGCATTAGTACCAGCATTGACTTATATAATAATAATAATAATAATAATAATAATAATAATAATAATAATAATAATAATAATAATAATAATAATGGGTATTGGGATTGGCCTACTAATCTCACTATTGTTTAATTGGTTGATTGTATTAATGTATGTGTTCATGCAGTATTAAAAACAAAGTATCATACTACTGGCTTTTTTGTCTTCAGTTTCTTGCTTGTCAAACAAAAAAGCTGCACTTGTGGCCCCTAAAGCTTTTTGCCTTAAGACTTTACCATCAGCAATTAGGGCAATATAAACTCTAACATTACCATTACTTCCTCCAGTTTTGCACTTGCATAGAAATATTGACAGCTGATGGTTAATATTAGATTTTGCTTTAAACTCAGACTGGGACTGGGGCCTCCAAACACAACTTTGCCTGGGGACCCAGAACCACCTGATATGAGACATAGTAATATACGGCTGTATGCCATCTTATACTGTAGAGTGATATGTTAGTGGTCACATCTGGAGGCTGTTCCTATTCTTGATAATACTCTATTCTCCAGATGGTTTTGTGTGCAGGATCTCTGTTGTCTTTAGTGTGTCCTCATGGGCCCGCTGGATGGACTCGAGTGGTCTGTGATATAGAGCTTCATGTCAAGAGGCTAATTTCAAGTAATTTTCCACTACATGTGTAATTAAGGCCCACACTGCATTATACTGGATGAGATTATAGGGAAATAAATCAAGCTTAAACCATCGATCTGTGACCGTATACGCATCGATTGCAGGTATAGTATTGTGCATTTGCATGCTCCTAAGCGGCGCGGATGTGCTCACATTTCACTGTGTTTCTTTCCTGCACGTCTCAAACTGTTTTGAAAGTGCTGCATGAAACAGAGCAGACATGGCTCTGGGGTGCGTTTGCGTGTGTCTCTGCCTTTTCATAGAATTAGCACTGCTGAGTTCATGCTGAGTTCTCTCCTGACCTTTTTAACTAATCTGAGGTTTACTCAGTGAAATCCTATTGATTATAGTGTGATGTGTTTCGTATATAAATGCTAATCTTTACAAGAGAATTTCTTGTATTTTCATTTCTTGATTCAATATGGTAGTGTTACTTTTCTTAAGACGATAATATGGAGGGGAAGAGACCTGGTGGGATGTTTGGAGATTTCGAAAGCTCATCTCTTAACCGAGCATGCTAATTAAATGAGCCTTTCATTCAGAGACAGAGTGTGGCGGAGAAAGAGAGAGAAGGAAAAGTGTCGCGGCAGCAGGTATTTGTTTGGGTATAATTGCATTAGCCCGGCACAGGGGGAATTAACAGAGATAATTAACTGATTTGGCCCGTGGCTGTGACTTGACTGCTCTCAGATTGAGAGAGGTAATTCTCTGCACTACTCAGACTAATTCTTATCCAGTCTGAATAGGAAATCTTGAAGTCAATGAGGAAAAGTTTGTCTGTATTGAGCAGTATGTTTAGTTCGAGTCCAGGTTGTACATAGAGTACACTGACGTTGTGTCTGTGTTACATCCTTCATGACAAAATACTTCAGAATGTTTTATAAAAAACAGGCTGTTATGAAGAGAGAGTCTGAAATGGGAATTTCAATGTTTATATTAATTTCTACTTAATTCAGAGCGGATTGATGTGAAATAGTTCAATGCAAAAACAACTGTGTGGTGATAGGAACCGGGGGTTATGAGGTCTATACATATGCATATACGCCAAACAGCCATAACATTATGACCACAGAGTGGTAAAACGAATAACACTGATTATCTATTTGTGCCATTAAAATTTCACCAGTTGAAACTGATGTGCTGGTAGCAGAAAAAATGGACGAGTGTAAGGATAGGAGACAATTTAACAAAGTTAACAATTCTGAGTCAAAGTGTTCCTGGTAAGAGGTAGAACCTACCAAATGTGATTCAAAGAAGGTCAACTGTTGTATCAGCGACATGGTCATGGGCAACCCAAGGCTAATTAATGCATTTGGGAAGTAAAGGTTATGATGCTTTGCACAGGACAAGACCTTATGAGAAAACTATTGTAGAACAAGGTCTCTGATATCAGGCACCATTCGTGATCATTTCATGTAGTAACATTCTGTGATGCAGCTTTAACAGTCATTAAACTCTGGTTCTTGTGACCACCGCTGCGAACAATTGGAACTTGGTATCTGTATAATGCCCCATTTCACACCAAACCACTAAAATGAGTGTCATCTTAATAGTTTAAGTCTGCAGAAATAAAAAAAAAAACTGGTGGAATTTGCCTTTAAGGAAAGGGTTTGGACAACAGAAGGCCTCTGTGGTTCTTTTTGAGGGTTAATCGACCCAAGGTCTATTAGCGGAGTCTGCCCTAGGCTGCAGGGGTGAAGATTCTTTGCAAGAATTAGCCCTCTTCAGCAAGGAAGCACCAGGGGTTCTCAGCTTAGCGAGGCGTGGCGGACGGGTGGGGGTTGGTGGGGGGTGAAAGACTGTGGTTCGGCTCTGCTTGGAGGATTTTAGTGAGTCTTTGAGGCTTGTGCTGACATTTTTCAAAAGGAAAAGCAGTTCTGAACCCCCGTCTAAGCCAGTTGTTTCCGTATCTCTCCACTTCTCTCACATCACGTAATGCACCTCTTACAATGCAGTTTTATGGTTGGTGTATTGTATTGTTCAGTAGAATGCTGATTCAAATATGAGAAGCTTTTCGAATGCTAAACATCTGATTATTTTTTCTTGGCCCAATTAATTAGAATGCAGTTCAGAGCAAGAGCCATAATCAGCTCGGTGAACTCTCTAAAGCTAAAGGCACTGGAAGCTGTTTCAATGAAGTCTGAGTAATGAGTGGTCATTATTGCACCGCTTTTCCAGTGCTTCTCCAGTGAGCACACACACACACACACACACACACACACACACACACACACACACACACACACACACACACACACACA
>JBBIGC010000131.1:12167399-12183641 GCA_037576955.1 Lepidarchus adonis | reverse complement strand
ACACACACACACACACACACACACACACACAATAATACACACTGCACCACCAATCTACATGAACTCATATTCTATGCTAATGCTGAATAAAACATAAACAATACAGTAAAAAAAAAAAAACCTTGTGCCTCACACACACTGCTACCGTACATTACACATTCTACTTCCAAATATGACAGTAAATGCTCATTAAAAAAAGTGACGTAACCACATATTTTTATAAGTGCATTATGATGTAAGTCAAGGACCCCTGTATTTAGTTTATAAAATAATCTAAATAAATTAGTTCATACTCAGGGCCATTTGTTGGCTTGGTGGTCCCCCATCAATTCTGTTTAACAAGGTTCTACTACATTCGGAAAATTAGACATACATTCCACTGCAGCATGGCTGTTATAGACATATCAGAGGCTTGAGCCAAGGAAAAAAGATCTTTACACTTTCTTAACAAAAGTACAAAACTCCCTCTCATGTGATTACCAAACTTGAGCGTCAGCCAACGATGGGATGTATATGGAAGAAATCTTTCTCAATTTTGGTGTCAGGTGGTTTGCATCACACAGAAACTATGTTTGTTACTGTTCGTGATGATAAGCACATGTCTTTGGAATGGTTGTGTGTCATAAATAATGTCTCCATTGAGATGGGCCATGTTTTTTGAATAAGGGATGAAGGCCGGGGGTTGGCAGCACCTCTGTGCCTTATAATGGATTTGCGTTTAACCTCTTTCCTCTTTGACTGTTTAAAATTTAAGCTTTAATGGAACATTCCTTGGGCGCTCCACGAGCCAAGTTCTGCTGCACATCCGAGAGTGACTGATTGGTCTTTTCAGTGCTTGTTAGTCCTTGATAGAAATAGCAAAAGTAAACCACTGTTTGCCCAGTGAAAGGCAGCCGGCTCTGCACTCGAGCTTAATGCGACACACTTGAAAAGCGAAAACCGCTCCAGGTGTGAAAAAGAAGCATCTGCAAGCTGCCTGTTTTCACTCGGACTATTTTGGTTGCCACGTTCAACCCTCTACACTGCATCTTCAAATCCTTGGAACTAAAGAGAGGCTAGAGCTCTTATGCTGCTTCACTCGAGTTGGGTAGCCGGAGGGCAATGCTCAGTGACCCCTCAGACAACACAAACACTACACTCAAAGATGGGTACTCAGCTGCCATCTTATCCTCCATTGTTGCACTTCTATTCGCTCTCTGTTCTATTGGAAATCGAGCTCTCTCGTCCCACTCTCCCTGGCCGCTCTCTTACGTTTCCCTTGGCCCTTCTCACATGCCAGAAAAAGGAGGGCTCTCTGCTTTCTCCGAGCGCAACTCCTTTCCCCCCCTGGCCATATGCAAAGAGTGAAATATTAACAGGCTCAGGCCCGGGTGGAAGGATCAATGGTGAATAAAGCATTACTTGTCACTCTGCTTTGTATTAAGTCTCCATCAGTGCCAAACGGTTTAAAAGCTTTGGCTGGCCTGTAAGTTAGACACGATTTTGCCCGAGGCCTGAGCGGAACATGTGTTCCCTTTGAGAAGCTGGGGGCCAGGTGTGGAAGCCGCAGCACTGTGGTTTCCTCTCACCTTCCGAGCCTTGGAGCTGCCAGACTATGGGACAGACAAACAAAGGCAAGAGAAAAGGGGAGGGGCAAGGAGGGGTGCTAACAGAACACCAGCTAAACTAAGCTAGCTGTCTGTACCTCTGAGTGCTTTGAAGGTACTGGGAATTTTGGGAATGAAATGAAAATAAAGGGGAAAATAGTAACTGAATGACATTTAAAAATAAATAAAATATATAAATATACACGGCCAGTCAAAAGTTTGGGTACACTTTCCTATTCCGTTAAATGGAAAAGTGTGCCCATACTTTTGACTGGTAGTGTAAATATTAAAATGATTTATTTATTTGTGCGTGTGTGTGTCTATATATGTGTTTCCATTAAAAAAATGTTCATTCTTCAGCCCTAGCAGCTACTTCTCTATAAAATTATTTAAAATTGTGTTTTAGGTATAGTTTAGGCATGGTGAAAAAATAAAGAAGCAAACCTTTTAGTATCACTGATGTAAATCAGCTCTGCCCGGTTCCCCTCATTCTGAAGGTATTCCAGGCTGAAATATTCATTATTACATTGATGGTGGGTTAAACTTCTATAGGCTGAGTAGGTGAATATATTTAAATGCATTGATTCTCATCAAAATGCAAATGGGCTGGGGAACCATAGCAGATTTTGAATGCACTAATTTACTACTATTTCATTATTTTTCAGAATTTTGACTCTTACTAGCCCTGGAAGGTATTAGATCATGACTACAAATATTGGGCTTCATTTTAGAGAATTGTTCAGCTTTACAGGCTTAAAATGTAATTATTTATTGCAGTTTTTGTCTGTTAGCATTAGCCAAGCAAGTACATGCTTGCTGCTCTAATTAATAGCTTAAAATGTTATTTTCTCTGATGATTTTTGAACCTTTATCATACTGTGGACCTGTTTTCTTTGCCATTGATGCTGAAAGCTGCACTGTGTGTGCGCTTGTGCCTCAGGAAGGATTACAGGTGGAGAATGACAACCATCTCTGCTCTGTGGCAGCACTGCTGCCTGTCTGCTTTTCCCCCATGTGCCGGATAAAGGAGCAGAGAGAGGAGCAGGAACAGGAGAGAGGATAGAAGGGCCTCCCTGCCGGGGAGATTTAGACACAGGGGTGAAATCCTCCACTGGGAGCTGCAGCAAAAACCACGCACCATTCGATCAAAGCGCCCCGTGAATTAATTAACTCGGCATGCATTATTCAACACATTTCAATTGCTATACTCATAATAGTGTTGCTCCTCTCCTCAAGGGAACAAAAGAACCCACATAATGTCTGATAATGCAGAGGCATCCAGGGCCTCCGGAGGAAACTGCCCAGAGGATTTTTTCAGCCATTTTTTTAAGCACTGGAATGTTGCATGTAATGAGGAATTTAGCAGAGCACTTGAAAGAAGGGATGTTATTGCCTGAGCTGTGTGTATTTTGTTGTTGTTTTCACTGTGAAAATGAAAAAACTCTAAAAACTTCATAGAATGCTAATTTGCGCTCAGATGTTGTTAGTAATTTCATGTTCTGCATTAAAATTTGGAACCAAGGAAGATGCCTTTCTATTGTGCTTCTGTTGAATTCTAAACACTGTTGGAATAGTAGGCATGTAGCACTGGGCAATCACAACATGCAGTGAATTCTGCCTTTTTGTCACCCATTCTATGTATTGTCTTATTAATTAAAGTGCTTGGTTAATTGGATGCTAAACCAACAGTTCAGTGCAAAGAAATTGCCTTCGTCTGCTATACCCTCTTGAGATTTTTACATATTTGCATATGAAGGAATAGAATTAATAAATTGACATGTCATCTTGATAATAACAGCAAACAAAACTGGTTTATTTAAATTGGTCTTTAATGGGTTGCAGTGTGTTAACCACTAACTCAACCAGAAAGCCATCAGTCAATTATTAAACATACCTACTTGAAAAAAGCTGGACTTTTGGCTGTTTTTCAGCTGCAGATTCCCCAGCGCATATATATCTGACACTGTCTGGGTTCTATTCTAGACACCCTGGCCTTTGTCTATAAAAATGAGAGAAATAACACACAAAAACAGGTTCAGCAGATCCCCCTGCTCTCGCTTTGTTCCCTTTAGTCTGCAATCTATTTAAAATGGGACCCAGACATTACCCTGTTCTGTCCTGATGGCAACAGATTTATCAGGCAAGAAAATCTTCAGCAGAAGATATGAATATTGTATGAGAGTCCCCTGCTCATTCATACTCTCCAGCAGAAAAAAGGGTGTATTGGCATCTTTATTCATGTCGAGAACACAATGTTCACTTTTTTGGTGCTCCTCCAGAACATGTAAGATCTTGGATTTGAACATAACTTTAAAAAGAAATGGAATGCTGTCTCTGTTAGTAGTGTTCATTTCTTAGAGTTTTTCCTGAATGTCCTTGATATTTTCCTAGCGACGCACTTTAAAACTTTAAACTTAAGAATTCTTTGGCAACGGAATAAAGTTTGCCTCATATAATCTTGAGTTTCACATTAATATGGCGGCCATTTGTTTCATATCTGAACTATCACTCTCTATCCTTATCAAATTGAACAAAAATGAGGAATAAAAGAAGATAAATTATGAATTCTTTTCAAGTTTGAAGATGAGACCTTGAGCAGTGTCCTGAGAATCTAAAGAGATGCAGAGGTTCTGTAGTTTGGTATATAAGGTCTGTTGGGAGAAAGGGAGCATCAGAAACAGGGAATTCATTTTGATAGCTTAACCCACATGATGCTAAGCTCAGTTAATGATGGAGGACGTAGCCGGACAGAACCTTGATTCAGATCTCTTCATTATGAGCACTTAGAGTGGCCTCTTTCACCTGCAATCTTACGATACAGTGAGAAAGCGTGTGACATCTTGAACCCAATCATAGTTGATAACAGCAGTGCTGCTGCTCATTTAGGACCATACATGTGGGTAACAGCATCTCTCACAGCCAGAGCCAACAGAAGGAGTTTACATGGGTGAATAGGAGCCAGTATGATTTTCAAGCAGAACCATCTGCATCGTGAAGAACATGCATGGGGGATCTTTTGTTCTGTAGGGTCAGCCATCTTGGTTTTTGCGTTTAAAACGACTATGACTATGAGGTCAACGCTTTTTATTTGAAGTAATCTTCCAATGCAGTCCTCCTTGCCACACTGCTAACTTTAGTAACATCACACATTCAGGTTTCCAAAATACTGCATTGCTGGATTAGGACTTTGCAAGCTGCAGCCTTTTTAGACCTTACTCATTCAGAATGAACGGAGGGCTGTATTTCTATGTGTCTTTTTAGCATAGTTAGCAAAACATCACATTACTTTGATACAGAACAGTTAATGCTTCACTAAGAGCTGCACATTTGTTCATTTATCCCACAAATTTGCTTATTTTTTCATTGATAAGCCATAACATTTACTGCCGAATATTGTGTAGTTCCTCCCATTTGCTGAAACAGCACCATCTTTACCAATCATTACCTTTCCTTTCCTAAACCACAGTAGCTCTAGTGTGGAAGACCAGGCAAGCTAGCTTTTATTCCCCAAATGCATCAGTGAGCCTCAACCTGATTTGTCAGTTGGCCTTTCTTTTGGGTAAGGACTAATTACTGCATACCTGAAACACTCTTTAAGACCCTCTGCTTTGGAGATGTACTGTCTCACAATGAAGTCCAGGTCAAAGTGGCTCAGATCTGTACGCTTGCCCATATTTCCTGTTTCCAGCACAATTTCAAGAACTGACTGTTTACTTTGTATTAATATTGTATATTGTTGAATAATGACAATGGGATACCATTGGGTGTTATTTTCTGAAAACTAATTATTAGTCAAATTATCTATGTGTTTTTTTCTGCAACCATCTATAATTTCCTAGAGTTAAGCCCAGTTTAACGCTGCTTTAAGCCTGTTTCATACATGTGGATGTACAAAATATATTCCACACTTCACAACTATGCCTTACAAAAAAGAAAGGAAATGTTCTCTTGAGAGTGTAAAGAAATCAATGTAATGTGCTAAATTAAATGTACATGCTCTTAACCAATGTTATTTCCATTTTTTTGGTTTTTTTTAATGGTTGCCTAATACCATGATATTTGTTGACTAGGTTATTATACCGTGAAAATGTCAAACAGTATCGCTCTTAAACTCTACTTAATGAATCACTTTGTAATCCGTCGTCTGCCCACCAGTCACTTGTTATTTCATCTGCTTTGGTATGCAGAAAAGAGTGAGTTAAATGTCTATAGTTGCTTCTAGATGTGACATTTGCAGCTGGACATTGTTGGTGACTCAGCATGATGACCAAAGAAGCATCAGTGCAAATAAAGCAGGATAACAAGGCCAATCTTTCATAGACATATTCAGAATGATACATTTTGCAAGAAAGAATATTTGCTAATTTGCTAATAACAGCTAACAACCTGGAACACCTAGGAATAACACTATGTTAGGTGAACAATTAGACATGAAATAATATTGAACAAGTGGGCTACAATGTTGAAGACGTAGGTGTCTTAAGAATACGGAAAGAAACAAATACATGAGCATTCACGTTTTCTCAGAGGCTTTGACAGACCATGAGCACTCATTCATCTTTGTTAATGATGATACAGTTCATGGAGGATGATTTAGCAGTAACTTGCCCAGATCCAACCAAATGGGCCAAAACCCAAAACAACACAGGTGCTGTGAAGTATCTAGAGTACAGTATTGCTGCATGGAAAGTTAAGCAGGTCCTCTACGTTCTTTATGTACAGGCATGCATCAAGCCATCTGATGCAAAAAGATTATATATCCTGGACTCCGGTCTGGGAAAGTAGGGGGCTCTCTACAAACAATAATCAAATGTTTTTGTTGGAAAGTACAGTCCTACACAAATGTAGCAAACTGTGCTCCCCTGTCAGCAGTGCATTTAATATGCTCATTACTCAAGTCAATTTTGGCAGGACCAGCATAGGGCAATGTATTACACAGGCAGAGTATGTACAGGGCATGGGCTGTATGCAGGAAAATCATCCCTAATCCTTTAATTAAGACTAGAGTGGGACTGCATCTGATACTCTCCACCCTGTTCCCCATAGTGCCTAATGATGGATGACAAACGCAGTAGAAAGCGTTTCGTGGATTTGCCCAGCGCTGCATTAACTCTGTATTAGGTAATTCAAGGCGATTGGAACCAGATGTGTTGTACTGCGATCCACCGAAGAACTATTAGGTTTGTTTGAATTACTGTTGATCAGCATCTCATTAATACAGAACAGTAATGGCAGGAAAACAGAATGAGGTAAAGTTTCATACATCTACAAGGCTTGCAGCTCCACCTGTTCATCTAATGTAGTTATGAACATTAATCTTGAAAACTGTCACTCAGGAATGTAGGTACCTTTGTGTTTAGAATCATGACCTGTAGACTGAAGTCTGGCAAAATTGCTGAAGTTGGCTTCCACCATCTGAATTGGCATTGGGAATGTAGGATAAGCAGGGAAGAAAAATGGACGGATATCAAGATGAAATGAATCCGTATGGAACTGGGAGTTGTATTTACTCTGCCCTGTGCCTTGGAAAGCTGGTGATGTTTCCTCCGAAACTAATCTTCCACTAGCATTGAATGGCCTACTGGCCTCTAAGGATTATGTGTGCTGGTCTAGTTGTTTCACTGTTCCACTTTCCCCTTCACTGAAGAAACTGAGTCTGTCCTAAGTATCCTATGAGTGGTGAAGGTCTGTAGAATCTTCAGGCTCATTACTAACAGGGAAGATGCTAATCTTCTTTTGCCCCCCTTGCCAAGTTGTTGTTTTTTTTTTTTTGCTCAACAACTGGCCTTGTTTTCCTTCGCTGAGATTCTCAGAACCTTCCGCTTGGATTGGCTAGAGATTTGCCTCGCAGCACATAATATAAACCCTATATTCTCCACAACACGAAACAGTCAGTCATGAAAAAAGAGGAGACATACTCTGGGTAGAAAACAAAATCTTTAATCTGGTATTTCTAAGCCCACGCACCCATTTTAGATTGGGATGGCTGTGTGTGCTAAGTGGAAGGGACAGCCTAGTGTAACATGGGCTGAGATGCAGCTGGATGTCAGCCTGGCTGTGAGAGTTTGGTCTGCGCATGGCTAACTCCTTCACTGATGTCTTGGCTAGGCTCATCTGTGCTCTGACAGTGAGTGGTCCATCTGCCCTGGCCAGGCTTCAGAGCTCGTCATTCTCCCGGCAGCATGGAGGAGTAGGAATAACCTCCAGATCACAAACAGCACCCTATGCTGGGGCTTGGTTGTGAAATTCATGTGGCATATTGTTTTTAAAAATCAAATTCTTCATTTTCATATAAACCAACAATAAAGTTGTTTATTTAACGTTTCTTCTTTTGTACAAAGAAAATGCAAAGAAAAAATTAAAAAAAACAAGCTTGGTAGAAACAATTCTTGATGTATCAAAAAATTTTCCCATTTTATTGTAACAACAAAAATAATACATTGAGTTAGGGTTAAAATATAAATAAAGAAATGAATACATAAAAAATAAAGGAGACAATAAATGGCCAGTCCGGAGATCGAACAAATAACACCTACAGATGTTGTTTGGACTTTGCTAGATTGGCCTTGAATAACCCAATCTGTCCCACCGGACCTCCCATGATTGTACTATCATCAGCAAATCAAACCTTCAATGGGTCATGCATTTGCAAAGGCTCTCTAGTGATAAATGGAACCCCATGTTTACAATGTCAAATGAGCTTCCAATCATTGGTGATTTGGAGATAGATGCATAATACTCATGTTTAGTCAAACTCAATTGCTGATTCTGCTCCAGAAGACAGGGGCTGAGGCCGTGAAATAAACACTTGGTGGTGAGGCAGCGGAGCTGGGAAGTGACACCTTGACCCCATTTTGCTGCTGATTGTTGGAGCACGACTGAGGAATTCCTCCTGCTTCTAGTTTGGATTGGAAAATAAATGAGACTCTGGAACATACAGAGAGACCCATGCAGGGTTGTCAGATTCATTCTGTTTTCAGTATGTAACACACAACCTTGCCAAAACAGATGTTATACAATAGCTTGACTGAAAAGATCGTTGTGCATGCATAATCTAAGTTGATAGACTGACATTATATTGTGATGGTTTTTGAAATAAGCAGAGTGACGGGTGGAATATGTTGTATTTTAAGTGGTAAGTTTAGGAATCCTGCCTACCCATGACTGTAGGGATGGACTTTTGTGATCCCAGTTGTGCAGTTACAAGTCAGTCTTGTGGCACAAATCCCACTCTCCCCATAATGGAAGCTAATCTATATCTAATTTGCTGAAATGAAGTGAACAACAGGTATGGTTGAGGATTTACTCCGTAATTTGCAGGATTAGTGGGACGACACAAGGGCGATGTTTGAAGTCTGGCCAAGCCAAGACCAATCGATTGGCAGTCAGTATCAGTGTGAAAGGCATTATCTGAGAGAAAGAAAATGTCTGTTACTGAGAAGAGCAGTGGAAGGCTTATTTCAGAAAAATGCACATGGCCTGTTTATCGACAAAACATGTCTTACACTTTGCTCCTTTGTTCATTTTGGGTTCGCAAAATCTTCTTTTTAGATAATCTGTCCTTTCTTCTGTGGGGGATCCTGTTCTCTGTACAATACTTTGGTATGGTTTATTCTTTTTTAGTGTTTGTGCATCTCTTCACACCAGAATCAAGATCAGAATATTTTTTATTTGACTAGGAATTGACATTTTTCACATTCGTAACAATAAATGTTTTTTTTGAGAGATGACATTTCATCTAGTGTGAAAAAACATGAAATGGACCCCTGTATATTTACTTTATGAGTACAACCTACTGTTCCAACAGTAGGGTCAATATGTGAAATAATATTTACTTGAGGGGGCACAAGACTGTATTCTTCATTCTTACTTGTGAAAAATGATTTTGATTGGCTGATTCAATTGGCTGATTTGCACCTTGCTTGGCTTCATGGCCTTGTTTGCGCAAGTCTTGAGATCTTTTGGTTTATTGTCACCATTCTCAGTGAAAACCAAAGTTGATATGATCATCATTGTCCTTTTACAATTTAGTTAATTTTACTTGAATGTCTTTTTCTTCATCATCATATAAGATTGTCTGGCTATTTGTTTAGTTTGTTTGAGTTGTAGTTTAAGTGATGAATTAATTTTTGTTTACTTATCAAAATGAATGTTTATACGCCATATCTACCACTGTCACATTGTTTCAAATATTACAGAATTGGCAATTCTCTGATTATAGAAAAAGCCACAGCCCTGGAACCTTTCAATGGATGGCTCTTTAAAGATATAAAAACACACAATGCAAAGGTCCTACACTAATTACTAATTACAGGTTGTTTCTTGAACCTTGGTCACAACCATTTAGCAGTTTCTTGTGCTTGAGTATCCAGGATCACAGTTCACATGGCTTATGATCAGTTGTTGAAACTCCACGGTAACATGGAGTGTGATGACTATGGGCAGCACTGGCACGTGCAAAATGTGACCTTGTAATTCCGTGGGGCTTGTTGGAGCAGCAGAAATGTTTCTATCAGGGGGTTTCACCGGGCCAAGTCCTGTGGATAGGTACCTCTGAAAAGCCACCTTTCACACTGTTTGAGATGAGGCACCAACAGAAGTGTAGCTACACTGACCAGCAGCTAAAAATAGGCTGCCAGACCTAGCCGACACAGTGCTTCATACTTGGTGTCCATGGAAGGACCGTGTTAGAGAGATGGTCTCTTTGTTCTTGCCTCTTTCAGGACGAGGCAGGGTGGTGCTCATTACCGGAATGCCAATGTGTTTCCGCTGTGAGCGTGTGTGTCGTGTCCTAAAGATGCTTAAGACAAGGCGGACCTATGCGGAAGCACTACAAATAACTAGCAATGAAATATTGACCCATTTGCATCCTGCTAACGATGATTAGCCATGTGCTACAGCTTTTCCGCTCCGTTGCGTATCACCTAGTCTCTGCTTGATACATCACCCTTAATGCAATTATGTGCCAGACGTAATGCTAATGCACTCTATTATTTTCCCTTTTTTGACATGCACGGGCATAATGAGTGTTATCTACACACAAAAACTGAGCATTTTAAGCGCCATCAGCTGGATTTATATGTACTTGAAAATGCAAAGGTGTCCTCTCTCCCCATCCCTCTCGCTTCTTTATAAAAGTGCTGTTCTGGCCGAGCTCCAGGCTAGATCCAGGCGAGAATAGTGTTCATCTGGGTGTGATAAATAGGAATCACCCAGCCTGATTCACAGCCTCCTCATACACACTGCAGTGGGCTTGGCTTCACCCCCCCCAATTTTATAGATGATCACTCCCTGATTATTTTTAACCCCATAAATGCTAAAGTTTTCAGGTCCAAAGTTTTAATCCCTATTTTCGTTACTTTGTACCTTACTCGTTAGTTTTAAAGTACCCTGTTAGCTTTCCCCCCATTATCTCACCAATCCTGCCCCTCGCCATGATTTCCTCATGTATTTACCCCCATTACGATAGCTTGGCACCAAATTTAGAGCAAGGACCAATAGGGGTGAGCTAACAAGGTTTGACTGTAGTTACTGAATCATTCATAGTGGCTACTGGGCCAATTGAATAACACATCTAGAAATTTAGGAGTTAACTGGGTAGTAAATACTTTTGCACACCTGAAAGTCCCAATCAAGGTGAGAGTAGAGTTTTTTTAATATACTTTATATATTTATATAACTTGCATGTGTCATTGTTACATTTGTGGGCTGTATCTTTACGTAGATTGGTTTGTATATGAGAGTGCTTCATGATTTTTGTTCCTGTAATCAATGCTTTAGTTGTGTTCCAAACTACTTATCTGTTTCATTACTGAATGCATTTCTAATGGTTGCGTACTATTTATTACTATTTAGGTTGCAGCCTTCATCTTCACCACTCTCCATATGGTACCATGGTTCATTATTACTTCTTTTATGATTCTTCTGTTGTTTAGTGGATGAAGCCTGCTTCAGTTTCCTGTATTTGGTCTGAAAATCCAAACTATCTAAAGAAGTCTTTGACACTGTAAATTATTTAGATTGATAAAGATTGAGACAACCTCCTTTGGTCAAACAACATTTTGGTCTGGAACAGGTCTTTCACACCTGCTATTTTGTTTTGGACCATACTGAAATTCCAAACCAAACAATATGTGGTATATGTGAAAACTACCTTAGTTTACTTTTACTTTAGTAAAATCTTCTGACACCAAGAATCCACAAAAAAGAAATGCCAAAACAATCATTTTAATTGCATATAATAAATCTAATATTTCTTATTATGAGATTGTAAATATGTTAGAAGAATAGAAAAGTATTTAAATGTTACTTGGTTAATTTTATGTAGTCATTCCAATATCAGTGGGCGATATGGCAAAAAATCATATCACTGTACTTTGAGAATTTTTTTTTAATACACAATATGTACTGTATATTTCTGAGATCTTTTAAGATAGAACAAATGAGCCAGCAAGGCCATACGTTAAAAAAGTATAATGAGTACAAATGAGTTTTGTTCTCTTTCTCAGACTGCAGTACAATAAGTTCACTTAAGCGAAACTAATGGTGTTCTCTTTGAAATTAAACAATGTTTAAGTACTGACGGCTCAGGACATCAATTTGTGGCCACAATTTATAACAATAGCAATAAATATTGTCATATTGCCCAGTACTACATATAATGTAATTAGTCGAAAATTGTGTTTGTTTTATGACATAATGCAGGTAGTTTTATTTCAATATTATTACTTGAACTTTCTATATCATTAGAGCTATAGTTCTTGACATGTTGTTTTTGCACTGTTGCACCTAACAAACAGATGGAGGACACATTGAGAAGTTCTGATACTGTTCTGTGTTCTTTGGTCAATACTTTTACTTCTGCTGGAGCCATTACTTCACTGAAAAAACAAGAACTTTTGAGTTGGTGAGTTTAGGCTCTCTGAAAAAAAAACCCAGCTTGATTTTTCAGTGATGACTCAATAAAGTTTAACTTCACCTTCACTGCTCCAGCTGTGTGTTTCACACTTTAACGTGATCTAAGCCGACATGCACCCTACCTGCGTCCCAGCACACCAGACAAGGGCCTGCTGATTTAGGCCACAGCTTGCATAAATGCAGCCATCAGCTTACGTTTCACTGCACTCATTTTGACGGTCTCTATTTCTCTCTCTGTGTCTCTGTCTCTCTCTCCGTGTTTCTCCATCCCCTCTCCAACTACCTCTTACTGTTTCAGATTGCTTTTCACATATCCAGTGCTTCATAGAACTTATGTGTCTGTTAGCTGCACTGGGACGTTGAAGTATAGAGCAAATTTGCTTTATGGTGATTAACTCAGCATGATTGAATGTCAAGAAGAAGCACTCCTCGTCTGGCCATGTGACTCCTCCAGCTCCGCATTAATCCTTACATTTGTAGAAGAGGAGGAAATACGCCACAGAGAATGCTACATTTCTTGCACTTCAGGTTGCACTCAAAGAAGAAGGTGATGGCATTCATATATGAAGAAGCGCTGCTTGACATTTTGAAGTGTGCAGAGTACAATATGCAGGAACGTTCCATATTCATGATGTTCACCATTTCCTGCCCAGTAAGTTAGAAGAACATAGAGCTTCAACATTCAGATATTCTTTTGTACTGATCCCTGGATTCAAGACAAGCAAGCTTAGAATATCATTGGGGAAATAAAACAACAAACTGCTTGTTAACATAGAACAGCTGAAATATAACGGAGAGTTACTTATTTTCTTGGAGAAACAGATGTTAGGAGAACACTCATTATAGATGAGGAATGTGTGCAGATGTGCACAGCAGCATTTTCAAGCAGCCCCTTTACACTGTACAGGGGTGCTAATATTTTTGGTTTGTCTATTTCAGGTCTAATGACTGTAATCAGTGTGGCTGAAGGCCAGAATAGTCTGCTTCAAAGGAATGTCCTCACAACTGTTACTCTGACAGTGTGCACTAACCTAAAATTGAATTGCATTGGTTTTTGGCAAGAAACCAACAGAAGATGACGTTTCTGGTTAAAAAAAAAAAAGAGAAAAAAGAAAGGTGGTTGATTTGGCAAGTGTCTCATAATATTTCAGGCATTTTCTTGATACATTATATGCATTTTGAACAAAGATTATTTTATGTTTTTTACCACAATACACATGAGGCCTAATTATCAGGCCTAATTATGTTCTGTTTTAAAATGAACCTTCCAGTTGATCCTTGTTCTTCAACACTGACCAGTTGAAGTATCTGGTAGATGTTGACACAGATTTTCTGGTAGAAAACAATATTTTCTGGTAGAAGTGGACATAGACATGTAGAAACTTTCTTTTTTCCTAGAACCTGTCATTTTATGGCAGAAGCTGATATCAGTGACATATGTTAAAACTGCATTTTCAGGTAGAACCTGACATTTTCTCATGGACGCTGCATAGATGACATAAATAGAAGCTGACTTTTCTGGTACACGTCGACACAGGTGACATAAGTAGAAGCTGCCATTTTGGTAGATGGCAATGTCTAATAGAAACCAGTATACAGTAAGTAAAGCCAGCCCTGTGCTGAAGAACATTGCTATGCATAATACACTGAGCTCTACCAGGTTCTTTGTGTTTCCATGGTCATGGATTCATGCTCACCTTCCTCTCACTCTTCTTCTTGCCTGGAGAGAGAAGCAGCAGAACACACAAAGAGCTGCTCACTGACCTGTGACCTCTGCTGATTGCCGGAGGGACTTCATGGGAGAGAGAGTGAGAGAGTGACAGAGTGAGAGAGAGAGTCAAAATGTGCTAAAGATGTAGCTGGCTGAAAAATCAAATTTACAGTTTTCCTCAGTACCCTCAAGCGTACTGTACTGTTTTTAACCATGTACATTCTTCTATTTTTGTATATAACAATGCCATACAGTGTCAGAAGCGAGATGATTATATTTGAGATTAATTACAGTTCCACAAGTGGGTGAGGATTTATCCATACAGTTAGAAGCTTTCATTACTTTAACTGCCATTTTTGCTGAAATGCCACAGATAGGGAACAGGAATATACACACTTTATAAAGAATGTTACATGTGAATATTGTCATTGTTTGTGGAAGAATGTAATTTTCTAGACAAAGTTGCTTCTTTGGATAAGCTCTGGGACAGTGGGTTGGTGCTGTTGCCTCACAGTAAGAAGGTCCTGGGTTCCATCACCAGGTTGGGTCCCTTTCTGAGTTTGCAAGCTGTTCTAGGGTTTGCATAGGTTTTATCGCTGCAAATGCCACATTTATGCATCTTGAATAAAAACATCCAGAGTGGCTGTAAATTGTATTGAATTGTATCATCATATTTACTACTTGACTGAAAAGTTAACATTTAAGTTTTACATTTTACACAGGAATATAGCAAGAAATAATTTGCTATGGCCTTATTTTTTCTGCAATTTTGCACTTGAGCTGGTATGGACTCCACAAGTCTAATAAGTAGATCAAATGTAGCTGCAAATGTGACCTTGTAGTTGGAGAAAAGTTCTTTTTGGAGCTCATGCTTCTGGTGTCATGGGTGGCTTTAATGGGGAGGACACATTCTCTGCTCACAGTTAACAGTGTGTGAGTGTCACATAATCTGAGTTAAATAAAATACCATAAAAATATATAATTAACAACAACTCATTAACAACAACTTATTAAACCATAAGAACATAAGCTTCATTAGAAGACATTAGACCTATTTGTACAAAAGTGATATCTTGGTCCCTGTCACAAATGTTCTTGTGTCAATAGAAACAAGTTTTTTTGTTTTTGTTTAGTTTGGTACATTTTTTGTTGAGATTTTCAGTGTGGTCCCCAGTGGGTCGCTCCTCAGTTTAGACACCCTTTCTAAAGATATAAGTCGCCTCAGGACTGAGGGGAGCAGCAAGATTTCTTTTTTCAGCCAAATGGCGAAAGTACATTTTGTCTGGATTACACCATTTACAGATTTTTTCATTCATTTTTTAATGTCCCACATGGAAGTTAATAAGAAATCTCTTAGTGTTGAGTTACACCTGATCCTCTTTCCTTGTGCAAGGTTTTGTGTAGAGTATTATGTGTTCCCTGTTAGAAAGCAATGTTTGGGCTTTTGATGAGAATAATAAGAATCTCACACTTTTTTTCTCACTTTGTGCGGACAAACAGCAGAGCGTTCGCTCTCTGGTTCCTCCCTGTTTCAGTGTTGGTTGGAGCCAGAGCTTTGAAAAGAGCGGGTGAGCGTTTTTTCTTGCGGGGAGTCTATAGAGCGTGTTCAGGGCCTCATTTGCCTAATCTTGGGAACTAGAGTGGAAGAGGGGGTGTATAATGAGGAGCAGGACTGGACTGGGTGGGGGACTGAAGAAGGGGGGGCCTGGAAGACATAATGGTATTAATGAACAAAAGGGGCAACCGAAAAGTTTGAACAGAAGGAGGACGCTTGTGGAATGGTCAAGCATTTTGCATTTTCATTGCTTTTGTCAAAAAAAATGAGGGAGGGAAAATGGGGAGAGAGAGGGAGAGAGAGAGATTGTGTGAGAGTGTGTGTGAGAGAGAGAGAAAGTAAGAGAGAGAGAGAGAGAGAGACAGAGAGAAAGAGAGAGAGAGAGAGAGAGTGAGCCGAGTGTGTGTGTGTGTGTGAGAGAGAGAGAGAGAGAGAGAGAGAGAGAGAGAGAGAGAGAGAGAGAGAGAGAGAGA
>JBBIGC010000131.1:12127771-12153439 GCA_037576955.1 Lepidarchus adonis | reverse complement strand
ACACACACACACACACACACACACACACACACACACACACACACACACACACACACACACACACACATACACCTTAATGGAAAATGAAAAATAATTAATAAGTAGTTATAGCACACAATAAAGGCCAACAGTTGTTACCTGTTATATTTGAACTGATGGTTATAGTGTTAAGTATAGAACATGGAATCAACACGTAATGTAATAATCCTGATCACTTGACATAAATTATGCACAATTACTTATGACAGCTTTATTAATTTAGCATTCTCAATGAGGCAGAAGCAAATTAAAAAAACTTTTTAAAATTTTCTGGAAGCTTATGAAATCAACAAAAAACTAAAATCGAACTGCTTACTGGTGCTGTAGGCCTTTAGAGGGCAGCAGAGAGCACTGTTTACTGTACTTGAACTGTGTCTTTCTTCAGCTGGATGCTACTAAGCTGCTCAGCTACAAACTACGATAGCTTGTCAGCTAATTTGGCCAATTTAGTCTTGCTCTCTAATTGAAGTTATACACAAAGCAATCCTCCATTGCAGCTATGGGCAGTGGTCTCCCAGTGGAATTGATATAATCAGAGGGTATCAGGTTCAAGTCCCAACCTAGGCACCAGTAACCTACCTCTTAGCAAAGTATTTTTCCTCTATGCTGCTAAAATAAGGGTTTTATTACCAAGGTGTCACGCAAGAAACATCTCATTATGCGTAAAACCAAAGAGCTCTCTCAAATCTTTGCAACCTTATTGTTGCAAAACATACTGATGGCATTGGTTACAGAAGAATTTCTTAACTACTAAGCACTGTTGGGGCCATAATCCGGAAGTGGAAAGAACATCACTTCACCATAAACTGGCCATGACCAGGTGCGTGAAAAGAATTATCAGAAGAGTTGTCCAAGAGTCAAGAATAGTAGAGAGCTTCAGAAAGACCTGGAATTAGCAAGTACAATAGTTTTATACCTCTGAGAGAAGTATTGTCACATTTATATTGAGATCAGTCATACAAAATTCCAGGATTCTTTTAGGCCTAAGTACATATCAAATTCACCTGCCTGGGAATGATATGATGTGATATCTGTGAATTTGTTCAATATATGCATTGATCAATGTACATTATTTTCTTTCTTTCCGCAGTACCTAGTTTCTGTGCAGTCAGTTTGTGAGCATAAATGGGTTCTGTGTGGTTTGCTTGTGATGAAGCGCATGTGACCAGCATATTGACATTCACTGTACGGGTGTGAGCGTAGTCACATGCACACACGCACGTGTGCAATTAAGCATTTGTGCGCATTTGTGCGCGTTTGTGCTTGGAGGGGCAAAAACATTTTAGCTCATTTAAGCCACCTGTTGATGTCAGGCTATTAACAGAGTGAACAATGCAATCAGTGAAAGAGTGTGAATGGCCCAGCACTGAAGCAACTCTTTCCCCTTTAAACCCTTTCAGTACAAGGACACACACACACACACACACACACACACACACACACGCACACACACGCACACACGCACACACGCACACCATCCCCTTCATTTCCTTCTTTTCCCCCCACTCTCTTGTCTCTCTTAGTGAATGTTGCCATTGAAGGCTTCCTTCAGAAAGTCCACTGTGTTTTAAAAGACTGCGGAACCGGGCCTTTGCGGCCTTTAGAAAACCCCAGAATGTTCTTCCACTTGTGTGCCATTGTCTTCCTCCCTCAGAGGCATTTTACTACAGCGGTTGTATGGGAATGTATGGGAATGCCTTGTGACACACAGGCTGGAACAATACACTCCATTTTCGTGCCTGTTCCTCAGGTGCAGGAATGGTGGCTTTTGGAAAAAAATCTAGCAGCAGCCGTGTCCCACAGTAATTACTCACTCGCATATGGTTTTGTAGTTTAAGCCCATATAATTAGTTAGTACACACTTCTGTGGGATTTTTGCTAGCACATGGTTGATTATACAGAATTTTCATTTTTACAGTGTGAGAATACACTATAAACACTATAACACAACACAAAGGCAACTTAGGGACAATAGATACAAATATATATATATATATATTAGTAGTAATATATAGTAGTAGTTAAGGGTGTGACTAAATATCGATATGGCAATATGTAGTCGTCCTTAGTCACACTACAATAACCATTACGCTGACAGCATCGCTACTTCTTCTCTCCTTTGGGTGGCGCTGTTCAACTGAGTGCAGGAGACTTTGGTGAACGCTGAGGAGGGACTTCCAAACAGTTAGAAACTTGGATCCAAACTTCTGACTGTCACTTTTACATGAATAATGTGAGCTTTTAAGTGAGAAGATTGTGTCTCAGCATAAAAGTTTGTGCTAATAGAGTGAACTTTTTTACAAGTCATACACAGACAAAACTATGAAAATAAAGCATGTCATTACTGAAGCTGTTATCTTTTTCCTTTTTCATTTGGAAAAAAAGCAGAAAATTAGGTTTTGGTTATGAGGGAATCAACAATCATTTCATGCTTTAGATAAAGTAAAATGGAGGCGCCAGTGGAGGAAACCAAGCATCATTTCTTCAAATTACTTTGAAAATTCTTAAAGTTAAATTATGTGGAACGGCGAATAAGAAGGCTTATTTGTTTTGATTTGTACAGCAAACACATGGTTCACCTCAGTGGAGATGCTCCAATACTCCAGAATATAATTCAGCATATTTGGTCATGATATTAGTCTCTTCTGCTGCAGTCTGTCCCCCCGCCATAGTCTTCTCATTGTCTGTGACAAACTACCATCCTTAATTGTGTTGCTTTGCCAAAACAATGTTAGTTCTGTCTCCTTGGATGACTTTCAGCCGTTTTTAATCACCAGGTGCTCTTGACAGTTTTATTATGCTCTATTTTTCATTTGCAAAGCGAGTGTAGGTGTAAAGACATAAAATAAAGCATATGCTGATGAATGTGAAGGCAATGGTGTTGTATAACAAGTACTTATAGTTGAGTGTAGCTTAATTTGCCAAATAAATATTTAACTCTTGATTTACTCTTCCTTTCTAAGTATATAAAAAATCCAGTTAACAAATCTTTTAAAAGTATTAATATGAATAATAATGTATCTGTGCTGTCTAGTGGTAATCATTGCACTTAAAAGAACAGTTCAGTGAAAAATTAAATGTAACTTTCCGCTCACCAATAATCTATGATCTTTAAACTGGAGCTACAAAGCTAATGTTGCTAACAAACTCTAGCCATAGTTTACCTATGTAGGCAAAATCAAAAACATTATTCAAACGTCTCTGAACATACCCAAACCACATTTGTGATTGTTGTGATTGTTGTTGGGGACCTGAAATGGCTGTGTGTAGCATTGACATTTTAGTCATTTTTATATTTCTTATTGTGTCTTAAACAACACTGACAAGTATGCACCACCTTAATGACAAGGTGGATGTGGTTTGAGCAGGCTGTGAGACGTTTAAGTAATGTATTTGATTTTGCCTACTTGGTTGACTATTGCTTTCTAGTGTTTGTTAGCAACATTAGCCTTGTAGCTCCCCATTAAAAATGAGCATATTGGTGCCTATTGTATTTTCATTGTATTTTTAACATCTGTTTTGCAGCTGCAGGTCTAAACTAAAGTAGCACTAATGTTTAAACACTAAACATTATTTTCCCAGTTTACTACATCTGGAGTAAGTGAAAAGTTGGGTGGGGGGGGGGGGGGGGGGGGGGGGGGGGGGGGTGGGGGGAGGGGAAAAGTGTTTAAAGCCCCCCCCCCCCCCCCCCCCAAACTGTTCCTTTAAATCTAAATGACCCTTCTGCAACTGTGATGGACAGTTGAAACACTGATCTTTTCATGCCTGTCTGTGGTTACAAAAACACAAACTTAAATCATCCTGAGTGACAGTAATATACTTAGAGCAAACATTGTGAGGTGTGTGTGAGAGTGGGCATTGGGCATTACAGAAAGTGAGACAGAAAAAAACACTAATCCCAGTCCCTTACACAAGCCATCCATTGTTTGCACGTCGCTTAAACCTTGTCCAAATATTTGTATGTAGTTTTAACATTGAAGAGCATGTCTGTTGGGCCGCTGGTCTACTTACAGGATAATTATAGGTGGAAAGACAGCCCAACTGACAGACTTGAACTTGTTCTTGCCTAAGTAAAACCTTATAACACTAGCTTTGGTAACAGTTTATCATTTGAAGTGATAGTTTGTTGAAAAACTTGCTTAAAATCAACTTCCCCTTATTACAAATATCATTGATCAGCTGAAAAGATGGCTACTACTAGTGTTAACAGCTGTGATGAACTGTTATACTATGTATTATTTACATTTTTTGTATTACATTACATTACATTTTTACATTACATAATATTTTTTTATTGACAACTGTCAAATGTGGTAATGACTTAACAAATTAATGTGTGCAAAAATATAACTAAAATATGATTATTTTAGTCCATTTATGTTGTTTTGAATATTTTATGTAATATTTAACTGTGATAATCCCTTTTAACACTTTCCAACTTCTCCTTATCATTTCAAAATAAACTTTCTTGGATTGTGATACTTGTAAATGAGCTTAAACACTTCTGCTTACAACTTCATGTGAATGGTTGGGGATAAACTGCTGAATAGGTGCTTTTATGTAAATGCATCAGTGGAAAATTTTATAAATTGTTTTTTTTTGACGAACTGTTACTTTAAGCTGAGACAACGTTGCTAGCAAGATTTTCTATTTTGACACAATATTACACTTCCAGTATGTGAAGTGGGTCTCTTGGGGTCCAGGAAGCTGTAGTGTGACTCGAGTCTCATTCAGGCTCACCGAGAGTGAGCCCAGCCCCGAAGGGCTCCATCATCTTCATCCCACAGAGGCGTTGAGAGACTTGAGCTGGTTGAAGGGCGAATGGATTCCTGAGACTAAGTGCACTTAAGTGGGCCCTCCATCAGAGAAGAGCAGGCTTACTGCAGTCTTCACAGCTGCGTCCTGCACACACTGAATTATGGAGGCGTCTGCTGAAGTTCGGCCTTGCTGAAGGCTTAGTCTTGATTCATGCCATCAGATAAGCAATGGCGCTCATCATTTTTACTGCCGATTAGATCCCTTGAAGTCTGATGGTCTTTTAACCATGTCTGGCTCCTGAAGATCAAACCCGCGCTCACCTCATTTGTACCTTTTTTCATTACCTTGCAAGTCTCAAGTAATTAGGGGAGTGCAAGCACACCTCAGTTTGTCTTGGAAGATGCCCTAGCAGTTTGCGGGGAGTTGGGGTTACACGTGGGCGTAGGGGCTCCTCAGCTGCGACTAATTCTGCATGAGGGATTTTGTACTATGAGACTTTCCATGCTGCTCCTTGTGGAAGATCCTTCTCTCCAAAATCCCCCATTACTCTTGCGTCTCCTTCCTCACCCTCGTCTTGCAAACATGCCATTCGTGCAAGACATTTAAGATCCCTCAATGGAGTCAAAGGACTTCCTAAATGACTCGGATATCTCAGCATAACTAATGCCAGTGAATCAGTAACAATGAGGTGGAAGTGTTACTGCAGGTCGCCCTAATGAACTAGAGTGTGATTGTGGTACTTTGTCTGTCAAAGCCTGAAATGGTGTTTGGGTTTTGGCCACCAGTCCCGTCTGCATGTGGGGTAAAAGGCTTGGCCAGTAAATGGGCCCGGCAGTGAAGGAAAGGCGCTCTAGGGGCTTGACTTGGAGACTCTTGTTTATAGTTCCCAGAAGGCCATGACAAGCCATAACTCATCCAGCTAAGAGGGGTCTAGCTCATGGGGTTGAAATCTGGACTGAGGTACTGCTCCTTTTCTTTCTTTTTCTCCCTTTACTTGGCACTTTAACATGCACCTCCTAGGTGTGGACGACTCTGGTAAGTGGTCACGGGTGTGAAGAATAGCAATGCTTCTTTCTTCGGGTCAAGACACATGAGGAACTGCACCTGATGCGGTCCACCAGTAAAAAGCAGTAAAGAAACGAAAACGTCAGTCCGCACCGGGGTTGGATATACGCCTTGAGGCAATGCCCCTGTCAGCCCTGGAGAGTAATACTTCTTTGCTTCGATTCTTATCTGCAGCACTGTTTCTGCTCAAAGCTTCTCCCAGCTAAAGTCTTCAGCTTTGCTTTTTGCTTTTCTCATCACTATTTTAATGCTCAAATTTGATGAATAATTTTTCAACTCTGCATTAATGACTCACAGTTTCTAATTTCTAAAATACTTCAAGGTGCCCCTGATGTAGGACCATACATCAATAATACTAGTTAGCACAAATAATCAGTTGTTATATTAACCTTTACATGTGTGCATTGGGTAGATGTTTTATTCAATGTGACTTAAAATTTTATCCTGTTACAGATGTTTGCACATGTACCTTGGAGTCGTGCCCATCAACTCTTATCGGTACTTAATTCATTATAAATCTTAAAATATGGAAAAACAAGATGAATAACCCTTTAAGGGGTTGAATAATTAATTGTAGTGAGTATGAACTGCCAGCAAGAAATGAAAGTCATAGTTCAAAGTATTTTTTGCCCCTCCATCGGCAAGTTCACCTTCAGTTTCGCCCAATGAATCATGGACTTTCAGCAATCTGAGTGGACAGTGAGGGAAAGCTTGCCATTGATAAAATGCTGAAGGTTAAGAAGCAGGAGGAGCAGGATATCAACACTGTGATTTTTGGCAAACTGGCAGCGTCGACTGGCAGCAGCTCAACTCCTCTTGTTTGCCCCATGTATTTTCATATTCAGCATCTCTGCTAACATTCCACCAATGCTCTGCACTGGAACTGGCAGGAACATTTACCTCTGTTACTCCCACCAGATGTGCTGGGTCAAATGAAGATCATAATGCTTCATCAAGCCTGGGGATTGGGATTGTGAATCGCTGGTCACGAGGCATCACTCATTACAGTCAAGCTGTACGACTCATAGACAACAAAGCAGGCTGGATTCTGCAGCTCCGTAATGAGGCCATGTACTATGAACATATTGAGCGTCAGCAGCACAGTTAGTCGTGCAGATTGCATAATTTACACTCGGGGAACACTCGTGAGGCTAATTTGATGGTGCGAATCAGTCCGGCTTTAATTCTTCTTTATCGGGTGTAAAAACGGAGGCGAACGTTACGGCTCTAAACGATTTATTATGACACCTTTGCCGAAATGGGTTGAAACTAATGGTGACAATTAGTCTATTTTAATTGCGCTTGGGTGTTAAAGCTTAACAAAAATGAGCAATCCCAGAAGAAACTGGAACGTGATACAAGGTTCATATATGGTTCTTCATGAATAACATGGCGCTTGGTTGCTTGATGTGTGATGTTTGGCCAGGATCATTATTTCAGTGCTCAGTGATGTCAACTTCATCCTGACTGAAAACAGATGCCACTAGTTTAAGTCATACAGTATTTAGTGAGAACACATTGATGGCTCACATAAACATTCATTCTTTCAGATCTAATAGGTTTTCTTGCCAATATTCCACCAACTGGTGTTAAATGACTTTAGGCTAACCCCCACAGAGGCATTATGAATGGGCTATAGATGAGCAGGCCATGGTTATGCCCTGCCCATGTTGCTTGGGCTGCAGAACATGTGAGACCCCTTCATCGGTTCAAAGGCCAATCACTTGCATATTGGGTAAGAATGCTTAGGGTCATATTATATGCAATATGTAAAAAACTCTGTAGTTTTGAAATATGGTCAAAGTAAATGAAAAAGTAATATTTTCCGTAATTGTTGGTTCATTTTCTAGTTAATTTCCACATATGCTCCTATATACCTTCTAGAATTCTGTCCAGCCTGCTACATACAACATGCATGGCGATTTAGTCATCTTCTTTCATGCAAAAGCAGATGTCTCTGAAGGATATTTCTCTGAACATAACCATGCATAAACTTAGGAGAAACGACAGGACCACTTTATATTGACAGATCTTGGAGATGGAATAGCATTTTTGAGTAAACCCAAATTGTGCGTGTGTGGTAACTGGAAGGTCATTCTGGTGGTGAATAGAGGCTCTTTGATTAAATATAATTCTGATAACAACAGTACTCAGTTCAGACACATGGTGCCTGCGTGTGTGGGGCAAAATGATTTATTTATTTATCATTCATCAAACATTCCTTTTTCCAGGTTTGTCACATTCATCTGTTAGCAGTACAGAGTTCGTTTTTTTCTCTTCCCAGCTTTTCAGCTGAATGACTCTTGACCTAGAAATTCCATTACATTCCAAAATTGCTGAACAGTGTTTTCTATCATTTTTCCAGCGCTCTGCAAATCTAATTATGATGCTTTTTTGGAGCAAAATGTTTTCGATTGATTAATTTTCGCTGCTTTTATTGCAGCAGCAGAAAGAAAAACAAAAAACAAAAAAATGGTAAAGTTATGTTAATTAAAAGAGCTGAAACTCGTTTTGGAAACACAGTGGAGAGAAATAGGGGGTTTTGCTTTATTAGGCTATGCCGGGTCTTTAAAATTCAACAGACTTCACTTCGTCTCGACCAGTGGAAAAAAAAGAAAGGAAAACTCTGAAGGTCAAAGGCAATGGCGCATTTGTTGTGTGCGTTCATTGTGTTCGTTTGCACGCTCGTAGGCCCCCCTCCCCCTCTCCGTCTGTAGCTGCCCCCAGGCTGCTGTTCCTCCACCACCGGCTGCGCTAGTTGGGCAACAAAAGACCCACTTTTAAATGTTGCCCTTTTCCTTTTTCTCTCTAAATGGAAACTAATCACTGAGGTGTTAAAACTGCCAGAGGCCTCGTCCCAAATGGCAGGGGTTTAGACTGTCATTAGTGCCCGATGACACAGACATCAGTGCGCTATTGCTTAAATGAGCATCAACACCGGACTGTTTCTATTCATTACAATGAGCATAAGCAACAGATCACCACAGGTAGACATTATCCTCCACTGGTTTTAGTGGCCCCTCTGCTTGGTTTGCAAATTATTGTTTATTGAAACGCTCCAACGTCCTAAAATAGCAATAAATATTCTTCTACCACAAACTGTGCTATATAAAAGAAGTGCCCACCCTTTAATAATATCGACCTACCTAGTCCCCCATAGACCACAGGTGCTTAAATTATTAACAGACTGGAGAAACTTCAGAAGTAGGGCTAGGATTAGGATTATGTTTTGGTTGAGCAGGTAACATTTTTTTGGCCCAAATCTAAACATTTTCTCACAAACTCAAGATGTTGTCAATCAGTCAAGACCTCTTGAGTGCCAACCTGTTGCTTATTTAGTGTAGAACTGCAACTGCTAGGCTAATGTTGATAGGACAACAATAGAATTCAGTAGTTACTAGGGGTGTAAATCATAGCAAACCATTCAATATTTTCAGATACCTTAAAAATTGCAACAATTTGAATCGATTCAATGCTGGGATTTGCATTCAGTGTAAAATATGTTGAAATATTACACAATCTGCTACATTTCCATCAACTTACACATGCAAATAAATAAATAATTTTAGTGTTTTAGGTCAAATACAATGATGTAATCATCAGCAAAAGCAGACTCTTAGTAAAAAACACTGCACACTGTAAAATTAATTTAATTAATTGTGGCACTAATACACAGATTTTCATGTTTCAGATCGATGCATTGGATTGTGCACTATTTTGGTAGTTCCATCGATACAAAACGATTAATTGTTACACCCCTAGTGTAACAACCAGCTCAGATCATTGGTTCTTCAATAAAGATTCACGATTCAAACACAAGTTTTTTTTTCAAGATTCAAGATGTTTATTCATCACATGCCTAGTTATACACGTACAACAAGCAGTGAAATGCATCCTGATCCACTCCAGACTGCACAAGAAAAAGCTATAATTAAAGATTAGATTATTAGGCTAAAAACTTAACACTAAACTAAAACTTAAATTAAACTAAAAGTTAACTACAAAGATACAGCATCACAATCTGTGAACTCTAAAATTCCACCGTTACATGCTGCTATTTTAGGCGACAAAAGGGCTGATATTCACATAGCAATTGCAAATGAGAGCAGTCTGTGCCACATCACTGCTTCATCAAGTTTTGGAGATATCATTTTATGGTGATGATTTGAGTTATTTGGCTATTAGCAATATTCGTTCTGTAACAAATATTGCTAAAGAATTAAGCAAAACATATTGGGAATAGACACATTGAGAATCATTCAGCTTGAAAATAGAGCTGGGCAATATGACAATATTTCTCTTTATCGTAATTAATTGTGGCCACAATATGATTTCTGATCATATTGTGATATCGTCAGTAGTGTTGAGTGTTTCATTAACATCATTAGTCACGCTTAAGTAATTTTTTTTACTGTGGTATTAGAAACACACGTGTATATATATATATATACACATAAATTAATTTATTTATTTATATATTTGTTATTGCTTTTCATTTGTCGCATCATAGCAAATGGTGGAAATATACATATCGTGACATATCGTGCATTAGAAATAGTATTGTGATATAATAATTTTGCTATATATTCCACCCCTACTTGAAAGGCTATAATCATCGTGAGGTACATCATGTAACTTGTTAACAATCCCAACCCTGCTTAGCATCTTCAACTAATGAATGTTAGTTTTAAAATCTGCATTTCGTTCATGATGTGGTATCAGAAAATATTCAGTTCTGCAAGTCTTGTCCAGCAGGAGAACAAGCATTCTTTCACAGACCTTAGGAAGGACATTGTCCCTCCTTATCACATCTAAATATTCAGCAGGAATTAAGGGGAGCGGAAGCCACCATTTCACACCCTCCTCACCCATCCCCCTTAATTCATGAATATTTAGCTCTGGAACATGACAGGGAGTTGTACTACAGCATTTGTTTCTGACATGTCAAGAGTGGCCCATCTGTGGACTTCTCTGTTTCTGCTTGGGTGACATGGAGGACTTGTGGAGGTTACTAGGACTTCCACATGGATGGTGCTCACAAGATAGGGGTCCTGCACAGGATTTGAGTTGCCATTGGGAACTTTTATGGTTTATTTTAAAGGCTCTTAAAAGACTTTAAAACAGGCAGTAAACCTTGTTGTTTTGGCAGGTTAATGACCAAGCACCGCTGATTGGTTAATGCAATGATACGATTTGTAAAGAGTGCTGAGAGGAGATGGTATTTAATGGAGGATTTTCAATGACAGTAGATAGAGGCCTATTTTGCCTGGCACTGCTGAAGTCTCCAGAAGAGGGAGAAAAGAGGCTCTAGATGGATGTGGTATCCGCACATGCTTAGCTTGGGGTTATTCTGAGTGCACACGACTGGCTGACAAAAGAGAGAGACGTAGAGATAGGGAACATTAATCACTCCAACTGGAATACATTACCCTTCTCATACTCCCCCAGAAAGACCCTCTTCTGTAAGCTTTCCGTGGCCCTTGATGTTCGCTATCGCACCGTGTTTCTGATCACACTATGGGATACGTTAAGATCACTCTGATGACTAGGGCTGGGGGGAGGGGGGTCAAAAAGGCCAATTTAGTGAAATATCTCGATCTTTTTGAAAAATGTTGTTGAAACATTGCTATTGGCACTCTGAAAATATTTCTGATCAAAAGTTTAAGACCACTTAACAAATGGCAAAAAATCACGTTTTGGTTGGGTCTTAACATATTTCCAAGTAGAGCTTCAACCTGCTATAAGAAGAAATGGGAGTGAGACAAAAAAAAATTTCTGCATGTAATTTATTGACAACAACGCTTAAACTGAAACTGGCTGTTTTACAGCTGATCAAAATCTTAGAACCACATGCCTTTAAAAAGCCAAATCTGATTCATTGCCATTTTCTCTCAGGTTCACATTGTCATGACGTTCTGATAAAAAGGGAAAAAAAAGCTTTCCCTGTTTGAACCTGGTCGGGTTGTTGAACTGCATAAGCAGGTCTCTCTCTGCTCCTTCACTACTGAGGTGGGAGTCAGTAAGACAGTTATTTGGAATTTTTTAAATGACCCTGAGGGTTTTGGAACAAAAGTCAAGTGGAAGACCCAAAAATATTCACAGCATTGAGCCAGAGGATCCAATTGGCTGTCCGTCAAGACACTGGACGATCCATGATCCGTTACTGGTGCCGACTGCAGCTCCATAATTATCAGACGGCATCTGAGACAGAAGGACAAAAACTTCTTCAAAGGCCTCATCTCTTTGAACACCTCAGAACTGGACGTTTGGACTTTGCAAGAGAGCACCAAACATCGGACATTGAAAGGTGGAAGAAAGTTTTAATCTCTAATGAGAAAAAATTTAACCTTAATATTCAGGGCACTACTGCAGCAGTTCCCATGACTCTTGGGCTGGTAGAACCTGAAAGATGGTCGGACTTGCTTCCATGAAGTCCTCCTGATCACACATCCATGACAAATCAAACGTCTCTTCTGTTCATGCGAGCCCAATGCACACATTTATTAGGAGTGGGACGCACAAAATTTCAAAGAACTTTTTTTCCCGTAATATCAGCAGACTGCGATTTTCTCCAAACCTGCCAGCTCCATTTAAAGAGCTTTTCATGCTTTCTGTACTGTCAGTTCCCTTCAGGTATTTTTAGGCCTGATTTAAGCTTGCCATTATGCAGTGATCTCTAATGGGGATGTAATGGATGCGCACATGGTAAGATTCTGGGCCACTGGTAATAATCTGTTTATGTGTCCAATGATAATTTTTTAGATTTGCTACATGGAAGCAATGACATGGACAATAACATGACAAATTAAAACAGCCCTGCCATCAAAGTAAACATGAAGGACTCTCTGCTGTTGGCTAAAAAGACATAAGGTGTTATGTGCATAGTTTTTTTCGTCCTTCTACAGATGTCAACAGAAATGTGGTGAAATATTTGTTCGCCATCACTGAACAGAACTTTAATCAGCCATGAAATTCTGGTCTGAATTCCACCTCAGCTTGAAATGTTTTTACCTGACCTAAAGTATCAAAAGAAATGTGTCTGAAGTTGGCCTGAACAAGCTTGACATTACCCAGTGACGGTAGCAATGGCTAAAGTAAGCAAACATAACGGCCAAAACGGCAAAAGTTTCAACACCCCAGTAAACATTTGACCTATTTTCCATGTGTGAATAAGTTAAAACATTCTCTTCAACGATAAAAAGAACTGTATAAACACTTTTTACAAATAATTTTTGCTAATATGTTAAATTCAACGCATAAACAATAATTAGGAATTTAAATAGCAGAATTTTGTTCTTTTTTTCACTTACAAAATGAACAGAACAAATTATTTGATGGCTCTGATAGCAAAAGAAATTGATTATGTATTTCTAATTTACTGATCAAACAGTACTCTTACATCCTAAATATTTATAGTCTGGAACATAGTCATCCCATGTTCAAGCTGTGTGGTGCTGCTAAGAAAGTGACCTGATTGATCCTAAAGCTTTATTTCTTTATACAGAACAAATAACATGTACTGGTCATACAGAAATAGTTTTGGCCAAATTATGATGGTGAATCATGGGCTGTATTGCTGATGTTCTTACAGTTTTGGTGGAAGATAAATATCCTTTTATATAAAGATTTATGTTGATCATTAAATATATGTTTTTATTTCACCCATGGAAATAAATTTGCGGACCTTGATTCACTTCAGGGTTCTTTCAAAACTTCACATTCACAGCACCTCTGCAGGTTAATGACTGTCATGAACTGCTGTTAATAGCAATAACATTCCCAGCGCATGGAAAGAATACTGTAGTCCTCAATGACTGGCGGGGGCAATAGGACGTTGTAATCCTACATGATGTGAGGGCCAAGGATTTAGAGAATAAATTACTATGTGCTTTGGAATAGTAATCTGTTGGAAAAGCAATCCGCCTGTCAGCGTGCGTCTGGGCTCCGTCCACACTTGGTTGTGTTGTCTGAAGCAGCCAATCATCTGAAGCAGGTTTTTTATATTTGGGGGGAGTGAAGGTGAACCATTTTGTAGTCTTCTGTAAGGTTTATTCTGAATAAATAATTAAGCTTTTCAATTGTAAAAACAAAACAAAACAACAAAGAAAACACATATAACAACACAGTGCTATTAAAAGATCCAGTGGGACTGAATGAGGAGAGACTGGCCTTGAGACAAACATAAATTAGAGAGTAGCCAAGGATGTGTCAGTTGTCAAGAGATTGTGTGTGTGTATGTGTGCGTATGTGTGTGTGTGTGTGTGTGTGTCCCATTTTTATGGGAATATCTGAATGGTCCCTAATGAGAAAATATACTTTTATTTGATCAACACCCCAACAATTTCATTATGGTTGCTGTGTCTTAAAGGAAGAAGAAAATTACATTTACACAAGGGAAATAATTTTTGGATGTTATTAAATTCACACTCAGGTAACTTTAACTTAAGCCAACCCCCTATATTTCAAAGCTCACCCCGTTAAGTTAAGTAGGTGGTAAAAAAGACAAGGACCAAGAATAATTCAGATGATTGGTTCTGCTCTAATTTGGGCTGCTAACTCTAGGGCAGTAACAATTAATCAATCTCTAAATCCATCATTTGATGTATGGATGTGACGCATAACAATCGATGTGTTCATCCCAAGAAATGTATTTTCTTCATTTCACTGTGTGCAGTATGTGTGCTAAGAAGTTGCTTTTGTTTATTACTCAACTGCTGTGATATTACCTTTAATAATTCATTCAAACTGTTTATTTGCTTCAAGTAGCAAGGGAAGCCCAAGCCAATCCTCACTGACTATTGGCCAAGGCAGGGAATCGCCCTGGTTTGGTGTTCAATTCATTGCATGGCAATTTAGAGTAGCCAATCCACCTAATCCGCAAGCCTTTGGACAGTGGGGGGGAACAAGGATGACCGGGGGGAAACTCACAAGAACATGAGGAGAGCTTACAAACTCCACACAGAAAGGCCTGCAATTTAACCCAGGACCTGCAGCGACTGTTTCTTCAATAATAAAATGTTCAGTTATGGTTTGGGCAATGGTAGCCCAGTGTTTAGGAACTTGCCGAACGGAAGGTCACTGGCCCAAGACCTAGCCCAAGTACCACTGATGTACCCTTGAGCAAGGTCTACACTGCTCCCAGGGCACTGTTGATAGCTGCCCACTGCTCTACCTGTGCATGGGTTGAATGCAGAGGTCACATTTGGTTGTGTTGTACTTTGTGTATTGGAGAGTGTCCACAATGACAAATTGTCACGTTCACTTGTTTGCATGTGGGACTCATTGACATGTAGCAGATTTTGTGAAATTTCATATTGTGCTGACAGCAGACGTTAGTTTTAACCCGATTAGCATCGTTGGAAATGTTAAGGTTTCAGAAACGGTTGGATTGTTGGATAAAATAATAGATCAAATCATGTTAAATCATTTTAAATTGTAACTGCTTTTAATATGCTCATCTAAAGAGTGTCAATAAACAGTGACTTTTAAATCTTATTTATTTTTTAAGAAGTTGTGTATATTTCTGTATTTATTTCTTATGTTTATATTGTTCGATTCTCCAGGTTTTAATAATTATATCATATTGTAACATTAAATGTGGTATCTCTAGTGATGACACAGAAGTTAATAGAAAAATGCCACAAAGACAGCAATACAGACCTTTTCTGTGCATAAGAGTGTCAACCTACTTTGTAAGAGGCTGTCAGCATGTGAGAGAAAGCTACAAGAAAGTATGTGCAAGTTCTTCTCCCCTCTCTGCTCTGTATTTTTCTTTCTCTCCTATTTTACTTCGGCCCTTTTTCATCTCTGACACGTTTAGCTGTTTTGAATGATGTTGTAGTCGGCCCCTGTAAGGAGGGAGCCTTACTGCAGTCGGGCTGCAAGCGGGCCCTGGGAATACACAGCTACATCATGCTGTCAGCGGACAGGAGTGTGTGGTAGCGTATTTCACAGGACGTCCCGCCCTGCCAAAATCAACTGGCCAGCTTCCTCGTCTTCCTCTTTCTCTGAAAAGCACAGTGAAGCTCTATTGGTGAAGCCCCCCCACCACCCCCACGAACACCCACGTCCCATTCACTTGGCTCTGCCACATCACTCCACACACTTCTACATCATCATCATCGTCACCATCAACCCCCACCCCCCAAACTCAGCTTTTAGTGCCTAGCTCTAACCCTGGAGTTGTCATAAATCTTTCCGGTAGAGTGAGATGGCCTGGCTAAAGCATGTAAAATGTAGCGCCTGCTGATCTGGTGTTTGACTTTTCCAGGCAGCTTCTGGAGTAATGCTGTCAGGTGCTGAGAGGTATATGGTACCAGTATACCACTGTGGGTTTCATGCAACAGTCTGGGTTTTTAGCTTCAGGACTATTTACAAATAGGTTTTGAGAATTTGCAGCAACTTTCTCAACCTTATGATTTTGAAAACACAGGTTATGTATTTTTATGGTCAATCCCAAATCACAATTTACAGCCTACAGCCAGGACAGTTTTTATTAGCCTTTCATTTAACCCAGAGCTAAAACTGCATGGGCCAAACCAAAACATGAAATGTGTTTCTTTCTATGAGTCTAAGCACTTTCTATGAGTCAAAGTTGCAACATGAATTTATTTTCTGTAAAATGGGCCAGACTTGCATTTTAAATGTGTAAATGAAAAATCACTTGCAATTTTAAACACCATGAATCAAAAATTTACAAGTTAATACCGACAATGACTCATGTATAGTTATGATATGACATTTTCATAAAAGGTGTAGCAGTGGTATTTATCTACTCTGCTACTGCACTTACCTTTCCACTTTATTTATCTCCTTAAACTACAACTCCATCAGCCAAGATCAATAACAGATTGGCTTTTTGCCAGTTTGTTTTGAGCAAAAAAATCTGCTGATTCCAACCTTGGGCAGTTCCATTTGCTTGTCCTTAGTTACGATCATGATAGAGAACCTTCTTGAACATTTTAATGCTTTAAAACAGAAAGCATAGAAGTAAAGCAAAGGTACCATTTTTTTTTACATATTTGCTATTGTTAGAAAGTTCAGCGTAATGATTATCATTAGTCCTATTAGCAGTATGCTAGAGTTCTGTTAAAATAGAAAAAAGTTCCATAGTGGTGAACAGAGCCATAGATGACTAAAACTGAATGAGAAAGCCTTATAATATTGAAAAAACAGAATTCCTCAGCTTTTAAATATAAAAGCTAGATAAAGAAAATAACCTGAATACCTGAGAAAGGATTTACACTTTGATTTTTTAATTTGTTATATTTAAAAAAGATATTTAGTTATATTTTTTTTTTTTTTTTAAATGTTTAATGTGTAAACATTTGAGCTAGGGTTATACAATTTGGGGGACATATCTCATTAACAATGTAAAAGCAGTATTTTGATTGCAAATTAAACACAAATGTTTTCTCTTTAATTTGCTCTTTTCTTCACCCAGAGCCTTTTTTCAGACTTCATGCTTCAGTGCTATATGCACCAGTTCTGAAGCTCTGCTCTGCATGATTAGATTTCCTTATTAAGCTCCCACAATAAACACTATATTGAATAGTAGAAGAACATTTAAAAGAGTCATGTAACAAAAATTAATTGCCGTTATAATAATGCATATATTGCGAAAAAAAAAGTATAATCATATATAACATTAATTTATTCAACATTGAGCATGTGGTTGTTAATTGATGTCTCAACACTCATGAAACAAAAGCATATCTCAACTAAAATAAATAAAATAAATAATAAAATAGATAAAATACATTTCACTCATATACACCTTGCTTACCATGAGGTACTAACTCCCAGTTAATTAATCAGACTGGTTAGAAAGTTTAAAATGCAGTGGATTGGGTTAATAATGGGTTAAATGCAGAGGACAAAATTACTATAAGGGATAACAAAATAAAACATAAAAAAACATACTAGCCTAATGGTTAAAATGGCTTATTACTGTAAGGCTAATTATTGACAAATAAGTTTATTTGTCTGTTAAGTGCTGTGAAACTGAATTTTATCAGCATTGCCGAGCTCTGAGGCGGATTTGGGATTTGACTTTTCCAAGCAGCCCCTAAAGTCAGGCTGTCAGGGTTTGGGCTGGTGCCACCTCGTTCCTGCGGCCGTATGCTCAGACATAAGGACTCAATTACCATACAAAGCCATTCTGTAATGCGGCGGTCATGTGTGCTCCACCTAATTGACCCTCATTGTGCTGAAAGATGTCCCAGACTGCCGGGGGGCACCTATCCTCCAGCAGTGGCATATTACTCATTCACTCATCATTCCAACCACATGACCGCTGCCTTTCACTCTTGACATATGACCGCGTAACACTGTTGTCACATAAACATGACTCTTTGCTACTAAGAAATGGCTTCTGTGAAAGGGGGGGGGGGTTCCCACAGGATCCTAATGTTACAAAGATCACGATGGATGTTCTGCTCTAAAAGTGAGGGAACCACCGTTGAGACATTTCTATATATCTCAATCAAGTTTTCATGTACAAGAAACAATATTGTTATTCTCATGCAGAATTTGGCAGAAATGAATGCTGTTGTACTGTGCAGAAAACTGTAACTACATTTGTTTCTGATGCTTATTAATGCTTAAATAATACAAATGAGTGAAAGTCAATGCAAGTCGTATTTCAGCAATCTAGTTATATGTAACTGTATATACACTGATCAATCATAAAATTAAAATAAAATTTAAACCACTGATGGTTGAAGTGAATAACAGTGTCATTATCTCACTTTTCAGTGAGTTGGGATATATCGGGCAGCAAGTGAACAGTCCGTTCTTGAAGTTGATGTTTTGGAAGCAAGGAAATGGGCAAGAAGGGATGATAAAAATTGACAAGGGACTTGGCAAATGAATTAGCAGTAAGTTGCTACCAAAAGTGGTGCGAGGAAGGACAACTAAGTATAGCATGGGGTCATGGGCACCTGGGGGAGAAGGCTAGCCTGTCTGGTCCTACAGAAGAGCTACCATAGCCCAAAATGTTAACACTGACTCTGACAGAAAGGTGTCAGAACTCGCAGTGTATGAAGGGGACCTACAGTATGTAATATTAGGCCATTTATATTTATGCAATTTAGGATTTGTGTGTATATGCCAAAAATGGCAGAATATATATTTTTAGCCACAACATAATAAGCATTCCCTCCTCTACTTGCTTGCGCACGTGGTGTGAATTTACAGTTTGTACAGAATTACCGCACTTGTTTCAATGAGCTGGGAAATATAATTAATATCAAATTGCGACACGCTGTGGTTATTGCTATTGATACCTGTGACTTAATCTTAGTGTTAAAATAGCTTTGCCTGTGGCCTCTAACCGCTCACTCCTAACAGTGTGCAACACATTATCTCAGGAAAATGAACAGCTTGAAATATCAGTTATGAGGTCATGTGAGGTTATGTTAGCGTAGCTGCTTTCATTTGTGCTCCCGGCTGCAAGCCCTCTTTACTGAACAAGGGAAAGGAGATGCGGTGTCTTTGATGTGGAAACATCTCCGGGTGCGAGGATTTGTTCCAGATACACAACCTAGGCTGCGTTTTGCTGCAAGCTGTTGTGTTTTCCTTTGACGAGGAAGACTCAGTTGATCTCCTCCACAGGCATGTACACACTGGAACTAGGGCTGTGATTTCATTATATTAAACACTCTTTTACTTTTTAAGCCTTAAATGAATACCTCAGGTCAATAACCTATAACTATTGATGCACCAGTGTGGGAATTGTAGGCAGATATTTGATTGCTCATTTACATGGCTTCCAGTGCTAAAACATTAATAATGGGATTAACGTTCTGAAGAAATATGACATAACTGTAGGGTTAAAAATGCAGGAAAATTTATGTAAATATTTTTAAACAATCGGTCTTTCAAAAGCCAATAAAACCTATTGTTGAATATCAGTTGTATATAATGGTTAAATGATCAGGATCGACAGAATTAAATTTATTTATGGTGTACATAAAGTGAGCAGGGTAAATATATGCGTGCTGCAATTACATTTTTTTGCCAATTATACATTTTGCCATTTTAAAATGTATTAAAACATTAATACATATATTTTATTTAGACATACATACAAGTATATATGTTCAAATCCCAGTTTTCTTAGGCCACTGCCCCACTTGGACCTGTAACGTATTTGACTGTTCCAGAAAGAAGTCAATCCACTCCCCAATTCAACAGTCGTCCTATACACTAGCTCCTCCAGTCTCGTGATGTTGCTGACACTGGGAGTGTGAGGCTAGCATGTCTTTTGAATCACATAAAGAGCCACTGCATCTTTTTGAACTTTCACTAATGCAACATCATTTGACAGGTCAGCAAACTTGGAGGAGAACTCTAACCGCTTATTACTTAATTTACATCCAAACATTTGGTTAACACTGAGATACATTGTTCCTAACCTAAGACAGTTTATATTCTTAGCTAGAGAGGGCTGTGGTATTGGCAGGAATTGAACTTGCTAACTCCTGATGATAGGTCTAACACTTGGAAGCCTCATAGCAGTTCTGAGCTATTAGTAGTCAGCCTCAAAAACGTTCTAGAACATCCTGTACATGAGTTTGTGTGTTTTTCATTTTTACTGTACATTCATGTAGAGGTGGGTGATACAGCAAAAACACACGATAGTTCAAGAAATGTTGACAATACACAATTTATCACAATATAGAATATAGAACATATAGAAAGGACACAATATTTCCACATTTATATGTTAATATGTTTCAAAAACCTTCAGTATAATTGATTTTTATTCAACGTTTCACACACTGTGCTGCTCTAAATCTAAACGTGAACCTTTCATGGTAAGTGAAATGTTTTGACAGCTTTAGCCCATCCTGGCAGTTTGTAGAACCAATTATTTTAGACTTTGTGACACTAACAAACAAACAAACCTCCCAAAGTACCCATCGGTGGTTAGAGAAACACCCATGCATTTGAAGGTTAATTGTTAATAATTGCATCATCAGTTCACCCTTAATCTTGATGAACAGCATTTCCAGCAGTAATCTCCAACCAGATTTGAACGTGCTATCCATGCTCTTTATGTTTTCTTGGCTGCAAAGAGCTTTCTGCATAATGGGGTCCATATATTGTGACAGCTGCAGGTGTTGCTGTGGGGAATCTGTGGGAAAATGGAGGCTGTTGTCAGTGGAGTAGCCTACCTTTTCAGAAAGCAACTGTCAGTCAGCCGCCCTACGTCTTCTCTACTCATTCCTCTAGACTGACGTGGTTGTCTACCCTCTATACCAGTCCACCTACATAACTGCCCCCAGACAGTCTGTTGAGGAGAGTTAACCTTACTGTCTATATGAGAGCTAGAGTCACAATATCTATATCTATATAGTTCTTTGCCTGGAACAATGTGTCTTATGGGTGTTACTTTACTGGCTAGAACACAAGCACAGGGTCTTCGGAAATAGGCAGAATCTTTTGTTTGGTCTTTCTATGCAGATGTCATTGTATATTAATTTATATAACAAATTAGTTTTTAAAGTAGCTGCTGATTCTAGTAGTGCACAGTGGGATTTGTTCAAAATTTGATTCATAAAAAGAATTGCAGCCATTCTGATTTCATTTTTATACATAATGTGAGCCAACTACAAACACGCGTGCCACACTTACATTATTTTGGCATTTCTACTTTGGCTGATAAGAGAACTTTGTTGGAATATCTCATTTTTTACCCAAATTGTATTAACTTTTCAAATTTAAAACTTTTTTTTGCCATTTTCTTGGTGTTAGGCTAAGAAACGTAGTGGTAAAGTGCCCAATCCTTGAAATAGTACATTTTTACCTTCTCAAACCATGTACAGTTCTTCATTCATGTGGTGCACACTTTTAGATGTGGTTTTGGGCACTGTATGACTTGCAATAAGCTATAAAAAAGGTTTTAAAAAATCTCAGATAAATGTTATGTTCAAAGGGGCTGTTTTCACAGCTCAGGAGTAGACTTATAAACCTAGAATCAGTTTTTGCTACACTAACCATCATAGTAATGGATTAAACATATCAAATGATTCTTTGTTTTCTATATCCAGTAATATTGTACATGTTTTGTGAATGTTAGCCCTGGTGTTGTATGGAATGGCTGTCTATATTTCCACAGCATACAGTAAGTCATATCATATACTAGAACACAGGGCTGCACCACTGTAATTAAGACATTTTGATGATGTTATTTAATATGGGGGACTATTGACTAGTGTTTGTTAGCCTTGTATGTCCTGCACTAAGCCAAAGAGGAAAATTATAAGGGTCCAAACTGTTCCTTTAAGAGATATTATTCAGTAACTGCTGTACACAGTACTCGTATTCATACCCATATTATATTTTATAAAGGATTTTCATACACCTTCACTACCCCAATTCAGCAAATCAAAAGTAATTATGCAAATCAGCTTAATCTTCTATAAAGTGTGTGAGAAGACTGTGGAGAGTACCGCTGGTGACCAGTGTGTGTGGTATTCTGTGGTTTTCAGGCCTACAACTAATCACTCTTCAAATAAACAGAGCCCCTGCTAATGAGCAGTAAGGCAATTTCACACCGCACTGCTGCACAAATAAGTTTATTTGGCCATTTTGAAAGCAGTTTTAACAGGTGTCTTTTTTTGGACACGTTACCATGACTGCCAACCAACCGGTTTCCACCACCGTAATCCTTTTACTCTGAAAGGATCCTGTTTCCTATCAATTAATATGGGCTAGCATCCAGGGGCTCTTTTGTTTATGTGGTCTTGTGATGAACAGCTGGTCTTTCTAACCTTTATCTGAAATGTGATGGCTCGCTAAAGCCTGTACAGCACTGCTCGTTTCCTGACAGCTTGACTGAGTGAAGCATACGCTTCCTTAAAACTCTCCTAGTGCCCTTCAGCCTTGCGTTGTGCTCAGTGCTCAGTTGCACTCTGAATATTTGCAACCCCGTCTGAAAATCCGGCCTGACTCTTAGTAGGTGTTGCCAGAAGGCCTCTGAGCTCTACAAGCCTTTCAAAGCCTTTTCACAACACTGAATATTCAGATTACCTTCGGAAGTGCAGCACTCGTCAGTTCAGGAGACATCCCTTTTGAAAAGCTTAAGTTAATGCATCCTACCGCGCCATGTGAATGTGCAGATAGGGCTGTGTCGTGCTGCTCTACAGCCTGGGCTGATGTAGAAGCTCTGGTTGGAATCAACTGTTACCACAAGACTACAGCTGTTCTGATACTACTACTAATCCTTAAATTGGGATCCATTTTCCACATTTTAAACCAATGCATTGAGGTTTCTTTCTGTCTTCACCTGTTGTTTTAGGTTATAATTTAGCATAGTGTACATACATGATGCCTTCCTTTTATATAGTCTCTTCAGAAGATACTATACCTAGCATGCCAACCGGAGATATGACCAGAACATGATTGCTACTCCTGACACTGCTAAGGTTAGGGTTGCACTGATAGTCCAAGTGATTTTTCTTCTTTCGTCCATGCAAGATCTAGACAGGTACATCATTCATATCAGTATACCATATCAATATACTGTATATAATATTTATTACAGTTTATTATCAGTATTAGTAAAAAAAGTTTAGATTTGACCAGTATTTCATGAAATATTTCTGGAAAAGCAGAACAGTTAAACAATGCAAGGCTTCTTCACAGAATTGTTGACATTTTGTTTTACTGTATCTGTAACACAACAAAAATACACTTTACTATAATGGTAATCATGGCAGATGTTGTCCTAATTTGTGCATTTTATAAATCTGGATCAGCACTGGTAGAAATACATCAAAATATATCAGATACAGGCATCGGTCCAGAATTGCCATATTGGTGCATCCTTAGTCATGGGCAGCCATAGCCCAATGGTTTTGTGACCGAATGGTCCCAGGTTCGATTCTCGGAACCAGACAGCAGGCTGAAGTGCCCTTGAGCAAGGCACCTAACCCCCAATCGCTTACCATGTACGTCGCTCTGGTTAAGAGTGTCTGCCAAATGCTGTAAATGTAGTCATTGAAGGCCTACAGTGAAAGGCCACAGAGCAATCTTGAGGCAATTGTGTGAAGTTGTTTTTTTCTTGACATGGTTCTGTACTCCAATACCTTCAAGTTAGAGTCTGGATGTGTTCTTACTCTTGATGCTAACAGCATAATAGCTGTACACAGTTTTTGAGTTTGAATTTTTTTGTCTAGTTTAACCACCGTCAAATGCATTTTTTTTTTTATCTTTTTTTGTTTTCCCCCTGTTTCATAAAGCAGACAGACAAGTTTGCCAACAGTGCCATCTGACAAGGGCCAACAAACAATGTTTGAATGTTTTAGAGTCAAGGTGGCCCAAGATAAAGGTATGGCTGTAGATTTTATCCCAGTACATTGAGGCTGCATGGGGACAGGTTTTCAACAACTTTACAAAAAGTCAGGTGTATTCAATAAAAGTGTAAAAGTGAGTAATGCATGAGATTCTGTTTCTGGGGAACCACTGATGTTCAGCAGTTGCTTTACAATTCACCACATGCCCACAGCCACAAGCAAAGTGTGTTATGACATCCACTGTACTTCACTCTTAATTACTATTATGATTATGACATATAATTATCATCTCACTCAGCAGCTGAAACTATGACTCTGCGTTGCATTATGATATCAATGGCAGCACCCGAGCTGTCTCACCAGTCTAATTAGAAGCAAAGATCGGAGCTATGTGATAAGTGAATGGAATGTGAAATGTGCTTTTATGCTTGCATAAACTGGCATGTCGCTGGGATGCAGCATATCCCTAAATGTAAATCTGTAATTTGGAGCCTCTTAATTGGAAGTTAAGGTTTTTCTTGGAAAATCTGTGCAAATCTTAGGCCAGGAATAAACCGATATGCTCAATTACTCACCAATACCAAGTGGAAGAAAATGTTTTGGGAAAGCAGCTGTGCATTTCAGCATGAACAGGGACCCTCAGTTTCAAAGCATATTTAAAATGTTCAAACATATTGGTCCATTATTAATAAAAATTGTGTAAATGATGAAATGTTTTTGATAGAAGAGATCGGTAAACTAGTAATTGCATTAGTTTCAAGCGAAGAGTGAAAAACGTGCTTTACCCTCAAGAGCTTGTTAGAGAAACGTTAATCTGTGATTAAAAGAAAAAAAAAAAGAAAAAAAATCATTTTTATCAAATGTCCTCATCTTATTCATTGTAAAGTCCACCAGCTTAGTTTGGATGTAATTAGCAAAAGCAAATTAATTAAGGAAGCAGCACAGTATTATGGATTAATCAAGCTTTTCATAATGGACATGACTGGCTAGAGCTGTTACAGTGCACGTTAACGTTCATTTTGTTTTGAGTTTGAGGCAGTAAAAGGCAGTCAAGGAAACAGCCCCCAAAGCAAACCTCCATACTTGACAGTGGGGATGATGTTCTTGGGGAACCTTCTCTCAAGCACTCTCTAAATCAGGGGTGCTCAAACATTTTTGGCCTGCGAGCTACTTTTAAATTGACCAAGTCAAAATGATATACCAACAATAAAAATGCTAAAACACACACACGCACGCACGCACGCACGCACGCACGCACGCACGCACGCACACACGCACGCACACACACACACACAGAGAGAGAGAGTATACTTTATATTTAAAATATATATTGTTTACCTTGCATAGCAGTGTGAACATGTTTGGCTCAATGCAGTGCTGTACATTTATGACCATCAACAGCCAGAGCTGCATAGTCCAGATATAACCCCCTCTCTTTTCAGTGTGTAGTCAGTGTTGTACTTTTTAATGAACAGTTTGGTTTTGGTTTCTTACTTGGTCCAGC
>JBBIGC010000131.1:12106500-12125534 GCA_037576955.1 Lepidarchus adonis | reverse complement strand
TGTGTGTGTGTGTGTGTATATGTATGAGTGTGTGTGTGTATATGACTGTGTGTGTGTGTGTGTGTGTTTGTGTGTGTGGGGGTGTGTGTGTGTGTGATTCCTGTACACTTGTAGCCATTTTCTCAAATTTGAGAAGTTGTGAAATTGCTGTAATACAATACAGTAGAGATGTTGCAGAAATGCGTATCCAATTTCAAACACGTGCTTTTTACACAGATGTAAAGTGTAAAAACTCCACCTGCTCACTTCCTTACTGTAAAAGTGGTTGTTTTGAAGCAAAAAAAGTTCAGGAACTATACCGCCCAGAAACTTAAACCAAGAAACAGGATCCTGAACTGTGGTGTGAAAGTGAAACTTGTGTCAAATTTAAACAAAAGTTTATATATTGGGTTTAAAATAATGCAAATAGATAAATACCAGAAATTCTTGACTGTGCATTAAAAAGATTTTGATGTGACATTTTTGTGGTGAGGAGCGGTACATATATATTCACTTAAATGTGCAGCTCATTGGTGCAGAGAAGGACAGTCATGTGGTATAATATCCCAAGGATATTTTATGCAGTAAAACAGGTTCCCATAGAACATGCTTGTAGTCATATTCTCAGATTCCCACAGCTACATTGTCTGACATTTCTCCAGAATCCCCCTGTTTTTGTAGAAAAGTCGATTTTTTTAATCCTAACTGATATGTGCATATCACCCTCACTGGGTTATTCCTCCCACGATGGCTGAGCTTATAGAACCATTTTAAATCAGGTCAGCAACACTAAGAAGTTGTAACGTAGGTTTATAGCCTGGTTTCTGTAAGTATCTTCATATACATTTCTTATTATATCTTCATATTAATTTAAAACAGCACATTTATATATAGCTTTAATACACATATTCATTAAAACCAAACTACAGGTGTCAATAAATCATATTACCATTATTATGTTTAAATAATTTTTTAAAAATTGAAAATAAGCCTGCCATTGTTTGACAAAGCCTATTTTCTCTAATCCTATTTAACTTTAATTAATACACTTTTCTGTTTTTTGGTTGGAAAGCTTGTCTGGTTCAACCTACATAGGCCTTAGTTGAATTAAGTGTTTTGCTTCAATTTACTAGATATTAAAGTACCTGACAGAACTACCCACAAAAGTCTCTTACAAGAAAAAAAAAATGCCTCACCACTTTGTTTTATGTATTTATAAAAAAAAAAAATCCTCAAATACGTAAAAAGTTATTACATTAAATGTGTTAAGCTGTGCCCTGCTTTCTCCTAATTCATATCAGTTTCATCTTGAACTCACTTGAATATACTGTGACCTAATCTATTATCTTTCCAAATAACCTTAAAAGTCTGCAAAAGCATATTGAGAGCAAAAACCAGGGCTGATTGCAATTCCCCATGTCAATCTGGGAGAAAGTCTTTATTGGAAGTGTCTCTGGTGGTTATCTCAGTGTTGTAGTGCTCCTAACCCACATCCTGTACCCCCATGTAACCTCCCCAGGGTTTCAGCCCTATAGTAGGCTCTTGTCTAACAAGGATCTTGGCTGAATGGTGCAGTCGGAAAGTGGAACCCACTATTTCCTGTTCCCTACATTTCTGCAGACTCCTTTTCAGACATAACCACTTCTTTTCGTTTTTACTGCTCCGGACAGTCAGAATAACAAAGCTGATTTAATGCTGGCACTTGTCAGATAGGCTGATAATATTTTACACAGCGGTCTGTTCTCGTGTATCCGAAACCGCCGTAAATGACTGGGGGAAGAAGGATATTATTCTGGAGAGTACGATGAAATATTCATACCTCATATCTTCTTTCATTTTAGTATTACTTCTTTGATGATGGAGAAAGATTATCTTCTATATTTTATGTGTAGTTCATAGTGTTCCTTCACTCTCAGCCGTGCATACTTTATATTACATTGGTCATAAAAACTCTTTAAGAATGATGTGAAATGAACAGTCTCACTATGGCTATTGAATTCAGTGTTTGTATGTTGTGTGCAATTTGATCTTTTACTTGGTGGTAACTTTGAACATGTTTTCTTGGCTCCACAGAAACTTTAATGGACTCCACCACAGCAACAGCTGAACTGGGTTGGACAGTGTTTCCTGTATCGGGCTCCAGTGACAACAGTGTAAGTGCCATCCTTTTGTGACAAGTTGATGGCAATTGATGGCTGCACAACCCAAATCCTGGTGACCTACAGATCTGCAGAGATCCATCATGGCCTTCAGTATCAGAACATTAGAGCTGCGTTTGTTGGAGCTCTGCTCTGCAGGCTGGTAGATCTCCAGGAATGGGGTTGGGCAAGCATGAGGTAATTGTAACTGGGGAACCAAATAAGCTGGCAGTCTGAAAGAATTGCTGAGGCGCACACATGACATACGTTGAGGTTTAGCACCTGTTTTTGATGTGTTTAAAGGGACTTAATTCATTTTGTGCACTTAAAGGAGGCAAGCTATGATAAATGAGACCACTCCCTCTGTCAGTGTGATGCATATGGGTAAAAGTAGTTCTGTTGTTAGGGAGTGTAGTGTAGTGCTGGCACTGATGCGATACAAGGTAGAAGCATCGAGGACTGGAGCGGATAAAGGGAAGAAAAGAATGAATCGGATCCAAACCGGTGACTAAAATAGCATGCCCACATTGTGAGATGCCATGTTGTTCACTGTGTATGTGTTTCTGTGGGATAGCAGACTGTAGCCCCGTTCACACACAGCCAGGTATTTTTGAAAATGCTCATTTTCTGTTTGCACTTTTATTAAATCTCCACACGAGCACGTTTTTGAAAATATCTCCATCCACAAGTTAATGCAAAAACGTTGTCACAGCATGCTAAACAATCTTGCGTAACCTCCTCATCAGCTAAATAATAAAGTGTGCTAACTTTGTTTTTTTTTACAACAGACACGCAACCTCATTTTAGTTGTTTGGCCTTTGATGCACAAAGAGACAGCAGTCTAGTCCTTGACAAGCGAAAATTCCCTCACCAGTCTTGTGGAAGCACAATCGTGTTTTTGATGTTCTCCCACCAACCACTGTTCTGACCAGGTCTCATCTAAAACCGGCGACGACATTGTCAGCAGGTGCTCGGGTATGACAGTGTCTGTGTAATAATGACGTCTGTGTTCTTAATAATGGAGGGAATGTAACTGTAAGTATGTAAAAGTTCTAATAGCAAAGTTACGAGTATTTTGTCTTTCTGCCATCGCAGACAATGACCTCGCAAACAAACATGGCGCAAGGTGTGACGTCCAAGGAAAAGTCAGATTTCTTTGTCCACGTATAAACGCAAAACCAGTGTTTTCAAAAATCTCATTTTTCAGGGTCCAAAAACACTGTTTACATGTGACCCCTGTGAAGGGGTCAGGCAAAAAAAATGCCTTTTACACTAAAGAAATACACTATAAATAATGTGTGAGATGCTGCTCTTAGTGCTTAAACTATTCTTAGGACATCAAATACTGCAGGAACACTACATATACCACCAACAGCTGAACGTGCTCTTGAACCAGTTTTGTTCAGGATGCTGTAAACCTTTTTAGATCTTTACCAATTTATTTTTGCTCAGAATTCTCTGAAAGGTTCTAAAGTTGGTCCAGAACAGAACCAGTTTCCTTTTGGTGGTGAGAGAGGTGGTTAAACCAGACAAAAATTTTAGACAAACTAATTTCTTGGAATAATTTGATACTTTTTGGTATTATGTGGTAGTTCTTAAGTATTATGGCTGAGACATATAGCTAAGAAACTACCTTTACTGTAACCAATTATTATTATTATTATTATTATTATTATTATTATTATTATTATTATTATTATTATTATTATTATTATGTTTTTATTAATTAATTACATTCATCTCTTGAATCCCCCATGCCTGTTTCACAAGGATGTCATCTGTGTGTGGTAGGTCCCAGCGTGGCTTTATCAGTTTAGCAAATACGACTGTGGTTTCAAAATGAGAATAACTTCTTTGTGCCTCGGGCAGACAAGGGTAATTCAGAGCATGGACTACTCTTCAAAAGACACAGGTCAAGAGACAAATATCATTACGGTTGTGCATTTTAAAGCCATGGAGTTATTTTTTCCCTACATTTAGATTGCCCAACTTGATTGACAGTTATGACTGATGGAAACTATCAGCATTTCATGACACTATTTTCAATCTACTCAAGGCTAATTATTATCAGTATCAGAAAAGAAACGGACATATATTCCTTACACTGGACTGGTTTTGTTAACTGGTAACTGTTGAAGGTATTGGATCAGGATTGGAGCAGGTAAAATGTAATAGGGACACCAATGCTGCCAGTGTATTTACAGTAACTGCATTTCTTTCACATCATGTGTTGAAGTCAATGATTCTGCACTTACAAAAAGGGCATGGAAACATTCCAGAATTTTTCCTACTTTTTGGACCGGAGTGAACACAGCGCCTTTCCAAATAGTGGGCTCTATCCAGGCCAAAAAAGTCACAGTCCAGGATTGCCAGTCCAAGAGAAAGGAGAGTTCCAGACTCTTCAGTGCTCCACCCCCCCAAAGCCTAAATCTCCCCACATCCCCAAAACAGAAAAAATATGTTTTTGTGGAAGTAATGTGGAGTAATTTGCTGGTATATTTCGGAATAACCACTCCCTATTTTATTCAATTATTTACGCTTCTGTGGTCTGTTTTTGGGGGGCTGCTTTAAATTATACAGTGCCGTGCGTCTGCATACAGTCAGAGGAAAAGACGAGTGAAAGTGAGAGAAAAAAAGGAATAGGAGTAAGGGAAAAAAAGAGCGGAAAGCTTTCAACGGGCCCAGTCCTGCAACTTCAAAAGTTTCTCAGATATAATTTTACTCACCATCATCACGTCAAACCTGAGGGTATGCAGCCTCTTCCTTACTGATGGTGCAATCAATACCAGAGAACAAAGAGGAAAACCTATCAGGCCTCATGCTTCTGGATCCAATCTTAAACCCAATGATATTCGCTTTCTTCTCATCCTCCCTAAACGTGCGGCCTCCTGGAATTGCACACACTTTGCATCACCTCTTTTTCATCTACACGAAAATACAGTACAGAACGGAATAATGACACGAGTCAGTTTAATTCGAGCAAATGACAGCGTGGAGTTCAAAGGCACAGCCTGGCAAGGAAAGTACAGTCACCTCAAATGAAGTTGCAGGATGGTTTGTCTTTTGTCGTGCTCCTCACACTTTAGTCAAAGTAACAAAATGTGGTTCTTCTGTCTCAAGAGACAAGGGTTCACGCTTAGAAATGCTGTATCTGTGAAGACCAAACTTTTAATGCTACATTAGTTTCTACAAAGCATTAACATATCTACAAACAACTGCAGAAACACTGTGTTAAAAACAGAGGGGTTCTTTGCAGCATTGTATTGAGTTGTTTTGGGGAAAAACTGTGTCTGCAGTCGTGTGGAACAGGTAGGATAGAAACCTTAGGGACAGAGCAGCCTTACGTTATTGTCTTACAATCATGTTGAGCTGCAGAGGCCGAGCTACAAGATCAATATCAGTCACAATACAGAGCTTGCTGCAGCCACCATCCGGCTTTGTGACCCTGAGTGGCTTTGTTAAAGGAACTGTTTGACCAGAACTCACATTTCCACGATTTCTCTCTTACCGCAAAAGTTAAGGCATGAATAGTGGCTGAAATTTGGGCCCAAAAATGGACAAAAGTACAGATGAAATATAAACTTGCCTACATCTGTTTATAGTTAAGCCAAACCTATGTATTTCTATAGCATAATATTAAAAGAGGGCCATATAAAGAGTTTTTTTATTCATGCCTGCTTGAGGGAGGCAAATGATGATAGTAGGGTATAAGCTTTACTTACATGTTAACTTTCATTGTTTAACTTCTATTGGGCATTGACTGGTTAATGTTCTCTTTTGTAAGAGTATGTTTATCCTTTATTATCAATGATACAGATTGTACAATGCCATACTCTCGAATTGTACAGTAGCATTATCCACAACTTGCATCTACAAACACTTACGAAAGCTTCTTTGAACTTAATAGGAACTGATAATACATGGCTTTATCATTATTGTGGTACTTTCTCAAAACTAATATAGCAACAGCGAGAGACCTCTAAGCAGTTACAAGGCCAAATGCTCATTCTTTACAAATAAATAAATAAATAAATAAATAAATAAATAAATAAATAAATAAATAAATAAATAAAATGTACATGTTTTTACTGCCGTTTGTGAGAAGTGACAATATGCTAATAATCTGCTGAAGACCAGATGTTTTTGTATGTTGCTATAGAAACCACTATTGCAGATGAATGTTCATAAACTGCCAAAAAAAAATAAATAAATTTTGTTAGTGGTAAAACAGACATTTGTTCTTTTTCAGTTATTCCCTTTTTCATTGACTGGCAGAACGCAAGAAATGCTTTGGGCTCCCAGTTTAGGCATCCTCCTCAGTTTCACCAATATTTCTTAAAATTATCACTGCTCTACACAGTAGAAATTATTCCTCAAACTCGTCACGTCTTTATACCATCTTCTTTTTTGTAATAAAAAAAAAATCTTCTCTGCTTTTGGCCTCAGTGTGAAAAGCTGTAAAAAGTTTCTTAGGTGAGGTGACATAGATACCAAAGCAAAACCAGCTATACTTTATTGTTCTCTTAAGATAATCAGTGTTAAAATTTAATAAAAAATATTTCTCCCTACAGAAACAGACTCAATAGCTCAGACAACCATAACCAACTCTACTAAAGATAGTCGAACCGTTTTCTCACTGAGATCCTAGGCAAACTTTTAGACTCTCAGCTCGTTTTTGACTTCTGTCAGCAAACACTTTGTGCTTCCTTCCCATGTCCTCAGGCTGTACTGTCTGAATGGACACCTCTGATATGGGAACATCACAAATCACACCGCAAGCATTTTCTTTAATCGAAGCCTGTAATGCTGCAATTTCAGTGATACATTGTGATGGAAAGCCTTTTTTCGGACGTAGGCGCATTACGTAAGGTGTTTTATTCCTAATTTAAAACTTCTGGGGAATGTGCACTTTCTGATAAATGCTGGAAATAAAATCATTACCAGCATGGTTATGTAACTAGTGTATACTGCAAAGACACAAGCAAACCTTCTTTTATGCAGGCCAGGGCCAGTCAGACGCTTTCGTTTCTTTACTCTGATTCAGAACAGCAGTGTAGTGTGTCACACTCATACAACTAATGTGACTAATCTGTTTGATGCGTTAACACTGTCATTGATTTTTTTTTTAAATAGGAGCAGGGCATTGTAGTTTACTCATAATTCATGATTATGCTGAAACATCAACTTTGCCAGTATTCTGGATAAAAGTCATGGCTGAAAACCCTGAAATCCCCCCCACAGCACTGAAAACGTACTCTGAAAGGAACGTTTATGTGTTACCATAGTGACCAGAGCGTGTGAGGGGCAGAGAGGAGGACGTTAATCTGATCGTTGTTAAAAAAGTAACATAATTACACAGTGGATTCATGTTTATTATTATATTTACACAATACCACAGTTTTTGTGTTGGTGCTATCTTTTTATTTTGTTGTTTTTATCGGCAACCTCTTAAATGCCGGTCCGCGAAAATATTGTCTGACATTAAACCGGTCCATGGAGCCAAAAAGTTGGGGAGCGCTGCTCTAGACCAAGGGTGGTGAACTGCAGTCCTGGAGGGCCAGTGTCCAGCATGTTTCATGATGTTCCTGCAACAGCACAACCAGGAATTTGGCTGGTAAATCGAATCATGTGTGTTTGAAATGAAAGATCAAGACTCTGGCAGATGCCACCCCTGTTCTAGACTGAATTCGAGAAAAGCATCTTTATACAGAGCTGTACTTTATATAGTTGACAACACACTTTCTCTATTAGCGGTCAACATGAGAAGAGCTACAAAGAGTAGTAAAGAAACAGATGACTTTGAAGAGCTCACGTCTGGTTGTAATATATAACACACTGTACCCCTCTGAGCCCTTCTGAAGAGGCATTTGGCTCAGGGTCTACTTCATGGAAGACATTTCAAAAGCGAATGACCATTTGTTATGTTTTCATGTCAATTAGAGCTGCTCCCTAAAACAGTGCTTTACAATTTTAGGGTCTTCTCATCAAAGGCTCACATGTCTGTGTGGTCATCACGCAATGTGAAGGCCGAAGTATCAAATTAGGTTTGGCAACGTCTAGTCTGATGGCTTTGAATCATTTGAGGAGGAATATGTAAACGTGGTCCACATGGAGATCGTGAGAGAAGGGTTAAATGCCAATAAGGATCTTGTTTGTCTGACTTCACATGTTGCGCATTACCAATGGATGGAGGTAATTGGAGTTGACTGCTAAAGACAGCTCAGTTAGTGGAACTCTCTCTTTCCCTCTTTATCCTACATCCTTGTGGTGGGAAGCCCAGCAGTCCATTGGGACGCACCCGAACACCGCTTTCAATCCAACACATGGTCTGGGGTGTCATTTATCCCACACTTCCCCCCAGGACAGACTAGTCTATGGACAGATTTCCCACAACTAAAAATTGGAAAAGTCACGCCTCCAACTAGTTCCACTTACTTTTTTCTGAATTATTTATTTACTAGAATCCACGAAAAATTCTTTGCACCAAATACTCGTTCATCTTTCTCAGTGCACTGAAATTTTTGTCCTGTGATTTTGCTAGGAGGTAGCTCGTATAAAGAGGCGTCAGCAATTCTCTGCCTTCTCAGCACTGTATGACATTATTCTAAGTGACAGGCCAGGGAGAAGGTTAGGATAGCTCACCTCATGTACTCTTCATAAGGTCGTGACAGTTGATTAGCAAAAGATGCTGAACTCCAGATAAAATTCAAGAGTTGTGTTGTGGTGGGGCCATTAATATTGAAAAAAAAAATCAAAATAGTGATCACTGGCAGCTGCTTTGTTCCCTGAAGCTGGCCTGTTCCATAATTCACCAAGAGCACACTGTTACACTAGGCTGTACTGATCACAGGGAGAGAGGGAAACTGTCAGCGAAGCTTATAGATTACAGCTCAGTTGAACTTTCTCTCCTTGGGAGTCGAGGGAGTTATTGATTTTGAACTTAATTCTCAGAGAACGTTCTGCTATATATCAGTAGGATACATTCCCACAAGAGGCCCATGGATGCTACTGTCACCAACAGTTATTTGCATTGTGTGGTGAGTGCTGCTTTTGATGCACCATTAGTTAAAATGTGTGTTTGATCACACGGACAACGTATCATGCATGCCACACATTCATAAGTCATGGCTTCAATTCACTCTGGAACAGCAGGAACATATTGAACGTGCCTTGGCCCGCAGTACTAACTGTCTGCCATAATTGCCAGAATACAGTAATGGGGTAAGTGAAGAATAGTAAACCCCTTAAGAATTCAGCCATAATTGATAGATAGACATACCACATGGTGTCCATAAACCCAAGGCTATATTTCCATTCACTAAAATAAGGTTTCTCACTAGCACAAAGTGGGATGACCCCCTTTATATTTAGGCATGACTTTGCAAGCCAAGATTTGACCCATAGACTCAATAGCGCCCCGCTTTCACTAGTGCTCTTTCTGTTGGTGTGGGTGTACAGGTAGGTGTATGGAACTAGACTTGCAAGAACTGATGCTTCATGTATGCTTCTTTATGTTGGCCTCGCATTTTTGAACTCAAATGAGTACAGCCAGACTCTTGTGTTCCTGGAGGCCTCCACATACTTTTTCATTCTCAGTTTGTGGTTCCAGGGTTCTTCGCTAGAGAAAGGTGCCCACAGATTCTCAAAACAATGCTTCTCGGAACGCAGGAGTTGGATTTTCCTTCCTGGGTTCTGCTATTTTCAAATGGATGATCAGTTTAAAGAAACTAAGCCTCTAAGCCTGAACATTTCAGAGAGAGCTTTCAAGGGTGAAGTGGAAAGTTCTTCAATCTTTAAAGCAACTCTTTAAACTTACACAAACCATGGCAGCATGGATTACCAAACGTGTTAAATAGCAAGAAGTTAACATTCCTCGCTACCTCTGTGCACAGAAAATGTTCTCCTTATTTTTGATGACATGTTTATCCTCATCATGATTTTCAGCCACCAAAACAGTTTAAAGTCTTAATGCAGATCTGTATCCCTGCTGCCCCCAACTTTCACATCTTGAAACACATGACCACCTTCTGCTGCACTCCCACAGATAGACAGGGGAAAAAGCTGTGAAAATGAAGACGTTTCATTAAATTTCACACTTGGTGCTTGATCGCTGGGGCCTTATTATGTCCCATTTGGTTCTTTCCACTGCCTGTGATGAAAGACTGGCAGAAAAGCTGTGGCAGGACAAAGAGAGGCCCTCCTTCAAAATACATTTGTTACTCCACTCTACTCTAGCCCCCTCACCTTCCCACTAAGAAATGCCTTCGCTAAGTCACGATCTCTCATTAGCAACTTAGCAACAGCCTTTATTTATTTCTTTCTCATTTGATCCGTCAAAGCTGCAACTTCCAACAAGGACGTTACAATCTGTCTTGTCTTGTTTAACTGGCCTTCAGCCCCTGCTCACTAGATGGCCTGTCGAAGAGTGGTCTAACTTAAAGAGAGGTGGCGAGGTCAATGGCTGCCCCTGACCCTGGACACATTTGTCCATTTGTATGATTCTTACCCAAGCTGACTGAAAAAAGTACTAACCTCTGAGTGGAGCCTCCAGCATTAGGTCAAACACTAAAACATTTATTTTCTGTAATTCCTCTTTTTGAGCTCGATGAAGATATTTTCAGTGTGCACCTGAATACTACAACAGCTTCCAGAGTCAGCGGTTCCTCAAACTCTTAAATGTAGCTTATTGCATTGTTCTGCCGTTCGTGACCCGTACTTATTTTGAATAATTTTATTCTGTCTGCGGAGAGTAACTGGGACATGGGAGTGAAGAACAAAAGCCTTGTGAAAGAAAGCTGTTCTAATTAGTCTGAGGGTGTTTGATAGAATGGGGGTCTCGAACATGAGGCTTGACTTTCTCCCCGAATCCCGTCAAAACTCTTGTCAAAATCCTTGTTAAGCGGCGACTAATTTGGGAAATTATGTCAGCTGTGAAGTGAAGAGTGAGAAGAACAGGGGGTGGGCGTTCGGCTGAGGAGGCATGAGGCGCCAAATACGTTTCAGAGGAATGGTGTGAGGAAGCACATAAGGTGAAGAAAAGGGCTTTCCCTGCTGGACAAGGTCAAGGCTCTGACTCACTTGGTGGTTGGAATCTCGGCCGTTTAATGCCGAGAGCCCTTAGGTTGATCCTCCGCCAACTGGATTGAAAACCGCAGAAGAAGCATCTGGAGTCACTTTAGGCCAAGCAGTGAAGTCCTTGATGCATGCACCCTTATTGTGTGCATTATATAGTTGTAAACTTAATAAGAAGTCTGTTTCACTCTCCCTAAATGGCCATCCGTATAATTTGATTATCCTAGGTTTGTAATGTTCAAGAGGATGAAATTTTGTATGTTCTCCTTGCCAAGAGCTAACACTGTTGACTCTTTCACCAAGATCCTGATAAAGGACAAATTCTGGGGACTATTTCTTCTTTCTTGGAATGTTATTTTTTTGGGGGGAAAGTACAGCTCCCTCCAAAATTATTGGCACCCCTTAATATGATGCATTTTTAGGCTTTTAATATTTTCTTTCTACCCAAAAAGCTACTCTCACATAAAAGAGAAAAAAAATTTTAAAGAGAGAGAATTAAAAAAAACATGAAATCATGTGTGTCATAACATGTTAATATTTCAGGCAACCCACTTTTGCCCATTCGAACATGCTTAATCTTCTCCTATAACATTTCACAAGGTTGGACAAAGATTTTTGACCATTCTCTTTCCGCCATCTTTCTAGATTGTCCAGATTCCTGGGTTCTCTCTTATGCACTCTCCTCTTCAGCTCACCCCACATGTTTTCAATGGAGTTAAGCTCTCTGGACTGAGATGGGAGGAGCTTGAGTTTGTGACTTCTGAGCCATTTTTGTGTAGATTTTGCTGTATACCCCTGCAATAAAAATTTATTAATTTTTAAGGCTTTTAACACATCTTAACCAGGGGTGGCCATAATTGTCGAGGGTGTTGTATGTGAACTGTAAGTTTCATGTTAATTAAAACAGATATTCTGTTTCTATTCTAAGTGGTCATACATCTACTGCTCAACATCTGGATCTACACCTCCTTTAATTGATTGACTGTCGTTATGCCACTCCTGATCATATATGCAAACACATGCTGAAAAGCAGATGGTTACACAGTTGTCCCTGTCAGTCAGCACCACATCGACAAACTCTGAAAGATTCATTTTGAAAGTAGTCCCTTTGTCTAAACATTGAATCTAAACATTTCTAACGTGTGTATAGCATACATCAACAAGTTGCCATCAGAGCTGTGTTAGAACAGCGTAATTATTGTTTGCTTTCTTCCAAGACCAGTTCCTTCCTGCATACCATTTCACAAAGGGATCGTATGCTAATGCTCGTTCTCTCTTCTGATGCCAGAGCACAGACTGAAGCCAGCTCAGCAAAAAGCGAGCGACTGTGTAAATGCTGGAGTTTATCACCTGTTCTTTCATTCAGAGCGAGGCACATTAATAATGCATCCTCTCACGCAGGGAGAGGCAAATAAACACAGGCCAGGTTCACTCAGCGTGGCCAAGTGGGGGTGTCCAGCAAATACGGGCCAGCAGCAACCCTTTTCACTTGCAGTGCCAGAGTTTTTTTGGCAGGCTAGCCAGAGGATTTTAGCCTCTTCCTCACCTCGTACCTCTCCTGCCCTGTAATCTAGTCACTGCCTGTGGGGAGAATTTCTCAAAATGGCTCGGCTCCTCGCCGTGTGTCCCTGGAGAGCCTAGATGGACACGCGAGAGCATGTTGCAAGATGTTCGCAGTTGCCCTGCGGTTTGGAGCCCTGACTTTATGTATTAGACATAATTTGTGAGCTTCAGCCCAAATGGGATTGGGCTTACCCCAGCTGTCATGGATGGTATGGGTTTAGAAGTAGAGAAGCAGCAGAGTTTTGGAGCACAAGCATCATATGGATTGAGACTAGTCTTGGACTAAGTTGCATCATCGTAATTCATTCATTTGACCACCTAAGCTTAAACCTGCATTCTTTTTGCTTTATGTTTGCAGTGGGAAGAGGTGAGCGGCTACGATGAGAACATGAACACCATCCGCACCTATCAGGTGTGTAACGTCTTCGACGCCAACCAGAACAACTGGGTGCGCACCAAGTTCATCCCCCGACGCGGGGCTCAGCGCATTCATGTAGAGATGAAGTTTTCGGTGAGAGACTGCAGCAGCATCCCGCGGGTCCCGGGCTCCTGCAAGGAGACCTTCAATCTCTACTACTATGAATCAGACGCAGATACGGCTACCAAAGTGTCCCCTCCGTGGATGGAGAACCCCTGGATCAAGGTGGACACCATCGCGGCTGACGAAAGCTTTTCGCAGGTGGACTTGGGGGGAAGGGTGATGAAAATCAACACAGAAGTTCGCAGTTTTGGCCCTGTGTCCCGGAACGGCTTTTACCTGGCCTTCCAGGACTACGGCGGCTGCATGTCGCTAATCGCAGTACGCGTCTTCTACCGCAAATGTCCTCGCGCTGTTCGGAACGGGGCCATATTCCAAGAGACTCTATCAGGTGCTGAGAGTACTTCCTTGGTCGCCGCAAGGGGAGTTTGCGTCCCCAACGGTGAGGAAGTGGACGTGCCCATTAAACTCTACTGCAACGGAGACGGAGAGTGGATGGTGCCCATCGGCCGCTGCATGTGCAAAGCCGGCCACGAAGCCGCGGAGAACGGCACGGTCTGCCGAGGTGAGCTTAATCCTTTCAGTAGTGTTTCCTTATTGTTCGCAGCCCAAAGCAGTTGTCAAGTGAGTGCTTCATAAGGGCTGAAGTGCTAAATGAAAGCCCGGTTAAAATGCTTTATCTGCTTTGATTTATGTTTGTGGTCTCCAGCTGCAGTTAAAAGCTTCGGTGTTAAATATTGAAAGGGCAGAAAGATTAAACACTGCTGGGCTTATGTTTCCTTACTGTATAATAAAATAAAACGTTGCCTTTTCCAACGTTGTATTAAATCATGTTAAATTTTTAATGTCACGAAAGGGAAAATAAGATGCAGGATTATGATTTATTTTGTTTTTTGCTAGCATGAAATTTCCTATGGTTCCTGATGCAGTTTGAAACTGAAACGTCTCTTTTTACATTACATTTACATTACATTTACTACATTTGGTACACATGGTCCTCAAGATGTCCCAGAAGCCACTGAAACAGCTACAATTTATGCTGTGTGCCTTTTTTTGCATTGTGCATTGTTTCCCTCAGGTTTATTCAAGTCCGACATTTCCCCAACGTGATGCCTCTGGGCTCTGCGGTTGTCGTATTGTTGCTAGCTAGCCCCTCTCTCCCTCTTTGGATCGATCGATCCTGGAGCTTTCTCTCTGTCTTCCCCCACCCCGTTTCCTCCCTCACCTGTGATTCAACCCGCTCTTCAGCGGGGGCTCTCGGCTCGGCACCGTTCCCACGGCAACGGCGGCCCGCAGACATGCTCCACGCTGACACAGACGACACAATAAAACGCCCACCTGTGTTACAAATCCCCCCACCGTCACCCCCTGCACCCCTCACACACGCACACACACCCTCCACACACATGCACTTTCCGTTGCGCCTCTTTCATAAACCCGGCTGTAATTACCACACCGGCTCCCCCGGCCAGCCCAGGCTGAGCGGCGATAATAGCCGCTCATCTCTCTGCTGCAGGGGCGGCGCTCCGCCTTGCACACATTCAATGACAGTTAATGAGGACGGTCACAATCCCCCCTCAGGAATACTTGCCAATAAAACCTGAGCCACGGCCCAATCTACTCAAAATTGAAAAGCCTACATAATTACACACATTTGGTTGTTTTTGACCTACATGTAATTTACTGGGTGCCACGGATTTTAATATCCCCGGGGTCCCCTTAGTGCCCTGCATCTTTTGTGCGCAACTGGATACATTTTTTAAAAAAGATTAAAATGATAACGATTAATAGAAGGGTTAAGAGATCAATTATGACATGCTTAGAAAGAGGTTAGATCAGAACTTCTGTCCTGTTTATGTAAAGGGGTTGGGGGTGGGGGTCAGTAGTTTTGCACTCTTGTACTGACATCACTTGTCATAATTACACACTGTTTTCTTTATAGTTGTAGCTGGAAACATCGTGGATATCAGAAAGTTGTCATTAAGAAGTATTAGGGAAATCTTGGGAACTAACCTGGGGGAAACACAAGGATGGGAATGTATGGATATACAGTACTGTGCATTTAAGTGTAGTTTAGACAGGCAGTTTTTATTTTTGTATTTTCAGATCACTAATATTAGAATTTTTACAAATAATACAGTGAAAAGTGTTTGTCAGTATGTTCTGTTACCATTTCCAGAATTAGGTTGAATCACCAAACTTGCACTGATTTAACCAACTCCCAACACATATCAGCTACTTTTTACTCACTAAACTCATTTAGATTCTTTCATTTTTACTGCTTTTTTGTTTGTTTGCATTTATTCTAATAATAACTCGTGTTTTCGCTGGCAGAAAGACTCTCAATGCTGAGATAAATGTAAACAAACAAGTTGCCTCAGACTTTCCCACAGTACTGTAACTTTTTCTTCATTGTTACTATCAACTTACTAGGGACATGTATGAGTATGAGAAATGCTGTATTGTCTAGCTAGCTAGACTGATCTGTATCAAAATAGTTAAAATGATAACTCATTTAATTAATTTTCCAAATCGGTTATAATTTTTGGGTCATGGGGAAGTCAACCCTCAGGGCAACACAGAGACAGACAACCATTCACACACACTCACACCTATGGACAATTTAGAGTAGCCTGTCAACCTAAACCACAAGTCTTTAGACAGTAGGAGGAAACCGCTGCCAAACCAGGAAAAGCACCTGTAGTCGACCCAGGGATTGAGCCCAGGACCTTCTTGCTGTGAGGTAACCACTGAACCACCATGCCACCTTGGAATTGCATAATTAATTCATTGTTTGTTAAATGTAAGTGTAGAATTGGCCAATACAATAGTGGTATCACTGCAATGGGTTGTAGGGTGTACCCTGCCTTGGCCTGTGGTCAACTTCCCTGTGACCAGATATGGATAAATATTTTGGATAATGAATGAATGAATGAATACTGGTATCAGCTTATTACTTGGGAGAGACATTCGGGTATTATGGGGATTTATTATGGTGTGTAACAATGAAACGATTTGAATGGACACATTGACCAAAATAATGCTGAACCAATGTATTGATCTGACACATGAAATTTGATGTGTGTCCATTCCACAATCAATTTTACCAAATTTTCTCTCTGCAATGTTTTCATCACTGTATTTGACCTAAAATGTTCAAATTATATAATTTGATTGCATGTGTGAGTTGATGGAAATGTAACAGATTGTGTGAAGTTTCACATATTTCATACTGTAGACTGCATACCCCAGTGTTGATCGAACACAGACCTGCACATTTTAAAGTATTAAAAAGTCTAAAGTATCATTTGTTTTCTTACATTCCAACATTTCCTACATGTTTTCATACTTTCTGGGCTCATAGAACAGCTTGGAGATGAGAAACTGTCTCTGAATCAGTTTAGTTGTTCTCAGTTTTGAGATATCATCAGCATACACTCGGCCCAAGAGTGGCTTCCTGCCCTCAGCTACTTTATAAAGCCTGGATATGTCGAGTGGCCTGAGAAAATGCCTCATTCCTCATCATCTATCAGCTTCTCTGTGGCCAGGCTCCAGTCTGGCCACCATCACTCGGCATCTGAAGATGTGTTTTGTCATCTCTTTTCCGAATGACTCTGTCTTCATTGATCACGCCCTCGCACTGAGTGGGCCGCCAAGCGTGTGATGTATTATCCAGGAGTTCTGTGGTGGCATGCAGCGAAAACACACCATGGGATGTGTTTTCGGTGGATATTCAATACTTATGAGTCCCACGACTATGAGCATAAAGAGTGTTTTCTGTAGAAAAATGAGGAGGAAACTAAATAAAACCATTAAAAGGGGAAAAAGGAGGCTGCAACAGCATTTGCGGTTAGCCCTATTGTTCATAAGCTGTTTTGATCGAGGCCTGCCATCAATTCATCTGCCTATTTATCTTTCTGGCAGGAGTAAGCTGATAGCGCCGCGTGAGACGATGTCAGAGCCATAACTGTGGTCAGTGCCTTTTAACTGCCAGTGGTTGGTGTGTGTGTGTGTGGGGGGGTGATTTATGAAAGGGTGCTTTTTTGCCTGTCGAGGGTTGGGGTGTAATGAATTGATTTGTGAAAGATGTCTGCTCAGAGTTGAAGCTGTATCTTCTTACAGTGTTGGATTATAGTAGACTATGTAGGAATGGCAAGATGTGCTGATGAAAGAGCAGTCTCATCACTCCATTAATAAACTTGCAGACGCTTTCAAACACCTCCCTGTGACAAAGCATGTAATTACGCATGTATCAATTAAATCCTTGGCAGAGCGCTCGACAAATAATTACACTCTGAGGAAAAAACTGTCAAAATATTGACGAAAGACAAATGCGCTTGTAGTTTTTGAAAGCAGCGCCCTTTTCTTTCTGAGATCACCTTACTAACCAGATCGTGTTTCGTGTCTTGCGGAAATGCTGGAACGCGAATGAGCCGCGCTGTCGTCTTTCACCAAAAACAGCCCTTAAAAAGGCTTCTCTAGTTTCATCCAGAACTGCAGGAGACGAGGAACCTCTGGAGACGAGCAGGTTCTTTTTCGCCTAATGCCGCCGGTTTGGAATAGAAGTCGCCTCTAGAATGTAGAACAAAAGACACCGTGTTCAGGGCTGGAAGGGCCAGCTCATGCAACGATAGTCTTCTGTTTTTTGGGCTATGCTTTCCGATTTTCCTATTGTTATCTGATCACACTGGAGCACCAGTGGCCTCAGACTATAAACTGTAGGCCTCTATTACTGATGTACAGCCCTGATGTGTAAGCACAGATGACAGGTTAAATTTACAGCGACGCACAGCCCAGCAAGCAGTCAGAGTTTGCCAAATGGCACGGTTCCCCTTTAACTGTGTGGTTCAGTGAAAACAAAGTAATAAACTATAAAATCACCACTCAGAGTTCACACAGACACATCCCAAGTCCCAAATCTCAACCAAGAGGCTTTAGAGGTCTTACCCGGAGACAGCACATCCCAACATTTTAATGGGTGCACAGTAGTAGTTAAAACAATACTTTGCGGAAATATCAAATTTACACCGTTCTCTCTTTTCTCTGAATGTAAATCAGCTTATAGGCACATTGACAAAATTCACATTGCTAACAATGCCTGTGCAGAATGTTTTTTGGTTGGGACTTTTGCCTTATATCCTCCTCAGCTTTAGTCATGGCCAATTTCCACCCATTGGCCGAGTCTCCCCCTATAACCTCCACCAACACTTGAGAGGGTGAAAACTAGCACGTGACTTCTGAGGCATAGAAACTCCACCACATTATTCTGCTATTAATGCAATAGCATTGGACAGACCACCACGTTTGGAAGAGAACATTGACTGTTATGTCAGTTAACAGATGCTAGACGCACTTTAGAGCCCTTCTTTACGACATACATTTGTCCATTTTCAGAAGTCATTTTCAAGTGTCAGAAACCACATAGGTTTATCTCAATAAAATACATAACAATATGTTTTCCTAATGATATTCTGGCCCTGCGATAGATTGGCCTCCTGTCCAGGGTGTTCCCTGCCTTGGCCCATAGTCTGCTTGGTTTGGCTCCAGCTTCCCCCGCGACCCTTAAATGGATTAAGCGATAATGGATGGATAATAATATTTTGAATATTTAAAGATTGACCAGCTGCACATTTCCTTAGAAAATGTTCATAATTATATATTTTTAAAAACTGTTTGCAATATATCACAATTTCATTCATTCATTTTCTAAACCGCTTATCCATTTAGAGTCGCAGGGAAGCTGGGCAAGACACACACACACACACACACACACACACACACACACACACCCCTATGGGCAGTTT
>JBBIGC010000131.1:12076849-12097713 GCA_037576955.1 Lepidarchus adonis | reverse complement strand
TATCTATCTATCTATCTATCTATCTATCTATCTATCTATCTATCTATCTATCTATCTATCTATCTATCTATCATTTAGCATTGATAGTCTTACTTGTGTCAATTGTTATAAAATATAAAATATGTCTAAATTATTCATTTTCATCTTACATATTCTTTGAACTCTGTATATCCTGTATTGGCTACAAGTGAGGGTAACCCTCAACCTGATTTGCCTCAGCCCGATTTACAGAAATGTTCCCATGTCACTATATAAACATGTGATTGAAAGTTAACAAACCATGGTAAATAAATGCAATCAACTGAAATAATTGCGATCAGGCAAGTGTAACATATTTGTGATTGGCCCATGATGTCCCTATGCCTTTAAAACCCTGCCACTCACAAGAGTCGTGCTTTTAGTAGGAAGATCTGGGAACAATAGAAATTAATGTTATTATAATTAAGGTTATGTCTCTTGTTATAAATATTTGGGCACATTAAGTTACAATAAAAAGGAAGTTTGTATTGTTTATTCTCTAGATTTTACTATCATGCATGTATTAATTTTTTTTTTAATTCAGGAAAATGCTAAAATAATCTCTAATGACATTTGTGGTGAATTTCTTGATATGTCTTGTTCCAAAGAACTGTAATTGAATTGAAACAGAGATTTACACTACTTGCTCTCAGACAGAGCAGACATGCTAATTAGCCGGGGTGAAAAGTCAAGTCTGCACAGATCAGGGTTTGTGGCCCTAAAGATTCCTTAGCATTAACCAAGCATTAGGATCACTAGAGCTATGGGAGCCCACAGAGCCCCAAGAGCACAGTCATGCACTTTTATTTCTTGTTACCTTAGCTGTGATGGAGATTTCAGCTTGTCCATCTGGCCTTTTTTTCATTTCTTTTTCCTTTTTTTTCCTCATCTGTCTCAGCATTAGGGCTACATCTTCCAAATCAGCTTTAAAAACTCAGCAGAAATCTTACCTACACTCGTTACTTTCCAAAGTATGTCATGTGTATATATGCGGCTTTGTTGATACCTCGTTTAGTGGAAGTTCTAATTCATGTTGTCTTAATTTTGTTTTACTTTTTACTTTAAAAATATTAACATGTATATTTTTAATGAACAGCAATGATAGAGATGCATGGTGATGCATAGACTGTCTTACTGGACTTTCTATTATAGTCTATTATAGATCAATTCTTTTTTGTATCTATATAATCAGCAGTGGCATTATAATCAGCCATTTTTATTTCTTTAGTTTAACTGCACAGTGCTATAAATAATGGCAAAAAAGAAAATATTCTTTGTATACAAATATTCAAATATTCAAATACAAATATTCATTGTTCAATAACACTCAAATTGTGCTTCCAGCCATACATCTTCTAAGCTGCTTGTTGCTGGATACCCCACCACTCATAGGGCAAAACTCAAATTCAACACTTCTGAATGTCTTATTAATGCTGCATTAACACTACATTTCCTGAAAGCAAATTCTCATAAGCAACTCCCTCCCTCATTGCTCGTCCACAAGCCAGATTGTGTGTTTGTGTGCTTACATTTCTATATCGTCTTCTTTACACACATGCTTGCTTTACTAAAAAAATTAAAGGAAAAATTATGACTTGTTATGACCTGTATTAATAGGATAATAAGAGATCTGTAAAGAGAAAATGACAAAAGTTTGTCAACAAAATAGTTTTGTTAGCTGTATTAACTGTATAGTAATTTCTCAGTAAACACGTTTTGTAAATTAATAAATCAAGAAGGAATCATCTATATGTGTACACATTATAACTGTATTTTGGGCTTAATTGGCACTAATTAGATTATCTAATTAGACTAATTGGGGACTTAATAAACACTTATTAGCTCTACAGAAATAAACACTGCCCAGAACATACAGGAATAAAAGGCTGTCCATTCTGCACTAATATGATCTAATTTTGGTGACAGTTGTCTTTTATTGTTTATTGTTTTATTTTATTGTTTTTTCTTATATTTCAGGAGAAATTCAAGGTGACAGTTCACTGCAGCTTGTACATATATAACAAAAAAACATTGAACCTTGAATGAACACAGTTGTAAGTGCTTATAGCATATAATAGGCCTAAAATTGAGTCACACTTAGTAGATTAGTGTCTAATATTTGTCTAATATTTGTTCATTAATAATGAATCTTTCATAAAATAAAAGTTTTACCGAAATCCTACTTATTTACTTTAACTACATATTTGCTGTAAAGCAGAATAGATGCTGAGGCTACAGATCCCCCACCCCCACTTTTTCCTGCTCACACTTGTCCCGCTGAGTCGTAGATGTCATTTTTTCTCTCAGCACATTCATCACTCCTCTGAAAGTGATAACACCAGGGCTGAGCGGTGGGGAACGGTCTGGCGCTGGCCGACCAGAGTGTGTTAACCTCTTCCATATGCACCTCCCCAAACGCCTGTCATTAACTCTCACCATGGTCTGAATTCCACATGATGGCTTGTCGTCTCATCTTCAAAAGCTGTAATTGCCGTTTGGTGGTGTTCTTGACTGATCCGTGACCGGGGGGAATCCTCATGCCTGTCACTCCTCCAGCACACCTCCTGGGTCTCGGCCCCGAGACACTAATCTGAGAGGCTAATCTGGACGGGCCTGGAGCTAGTGAAGCTCTGAGGAACAGAGGTGTAGGGTGATGATCAGACTACCCTTTCCCACAGCTGGCCAAAATAAAGCAAACATTTTTTTTCTTTGATGTCCTCATAAGCTTCACAAGATCCAGATCGTTTTTAGGTCCACCTCAACCTGGGTGCGGCGTCGTTGACATCTGCATCACTTTATTCTGTGCCAGCATTTTACTGTCATGTGCAAAATTGAGGGTGTGTGGCAAAATGTTAATATAAGGAGGCTGTGGAAGAACAACGGTTCAACATTTTTCTACTTGGCTTGATTATGCTTGATTGTTCCTGTACCAGGAAGTCGCTTTGGACAAAAGCATCAGCCAAATGAATAAATGAAAATTTTAATAAACAAAATGTATAAATTTGACACATTCTGACTTGTTTAAAAATGTTTTTTTTTGTTCTTTTTAGAATTAAAATAACATCAGACATTGAAATAACACAAATCGTTTTTGTCCATAAAAAGTATTTTAATTTTTTAGATCATTTAAATAACCTTATTCTCACCCTGATACAACTTGTTTTTTGAAACATTTTCATACAAGCCTGTAGGTCAGAATTTCTTAAATGATTAGGAATTAATTCATTAATTATATATTTAAAAACATTGAGACATTTGAATCACTTCATGCAAAGTAACGTATGTTGTTTCTGCGTTCAGCTGGATTTGATATATTGTGATTTATGATGATTTTAATTGAAATATGTAGTGCTTTTAAAGCAAATTTGTATTTGTCTATTTATAGTATAATTTGTGAAATTGTAAAAAATGCCATTTTGGCCAATGTTACTGGACACTCTCCCGAATATGTTGTAACTTTTGTTTCGTGAGCTGTGTTTCATGCACTGTTTGAAGTTATAGTGCCTTGAGAAAGCTCCCGCAGGAAGTGGTATCTGTTTGCTGCAGTTCAGTGGAGAAGACGAAAGAGGAAACGTTTGGACAGCAGCGGGACGTTTCATGTTGAAACGGATGGGAAAAGTGCATGTTGCATCGCAAATACCGATAGACTCTGCTGAAGAAATCAGGGTCGAATAGCAATCCAGCTGTTGTACACTTCTAGACAACAACAAATGATTGATGCACCCCAGTGTCACTCAATCCCAGTCCAAACTGCAATTCGTTTACCACCAGTGACAGATTACGTTGGAAAGGGCTTTGAGTTTCCTGACTCTTTTAGTCTGTTTGAGAGCTGTTTCAGCAGTGAGCTCTTGGAGATAGAGATGTCTCTCATTCCAGAAGGACGGGGGAGACGGGGGGAAAAGGGGCTTCATTTGTAGTATGCGGTCACGGTCAGTGCAGGATGAATCCAGTTGTTCTCACTCTGTTGACCCCTAGCTGTGGACTGAAGGGTAGACACAGTGTTTGGTTTCCTCTTGCTCTGTCATGCGATCTCACAAAAGATCATTCATGAGATTTTGTTGCGCTATATGTTAAGGCCTCTAACTCACAGGCATGTGCTGCGCCGAGCTTATAGACTGTATAGGGCCTCTTTAAAGGAATAGTCAGATCTATGCAATGTGTTGCTTAAATATAGTCAATCGGTCAAGACAAGTTTGACGTCTTAAGTCATTTGAACAATATGGGAAACTACAATGCAATATTTAATATTTACATTTATTCATTTGGCTGACACTTTTGTCTAAAGTGACTTCCAAGCTTCAGAAACAACCAAGCATTTGTTTGCAGATGACAGCACTTGTGTGAGTGTAATATTTGTTTTGTCTGTGTAAATAATGCAAATAATTCAATGTACATTATCATATTTGTCCATTTTATAGCAGCAGGAGTGTCTAGGTTTTTCTTTTTCTGCAGTCTTTGGGGGCTAGAGTGCAATGTTTGTCTTGGGCTGAAGGCCAAAGCAACTAAACAATATAACAATGGAGACAAAAGGCTTCAAATGTTGGTTTTAAACACATATATTTGTCTTTCACTATGTTATATCATTTAGATATTTCAGGAATACAGTCCAAAAAGAGAAGAATTTAATCTGTATAAAAACAAAAATGTTCTCTTGTTGGGTGAGAGGGAATGGCAACGGCCAAATCAAACATAGTCACTGGCCAAATTCGGCCCAAGGGCCACACTCTGGGATGATCTGGATGTCACACGATGTCAGAAACCACATATGTTTGTGTGGGATTACTTGATGTAGTTTGAGGCAAGTATGTGAGGATTTAGACATGCAGTTTTCACAGTGCTAATTGGTGGTTATGGTGGTAATTAGTGGTTACCAATGAAAAACTATAAAAGCAAACTTTAGACACCAAACATGTCTAGACTGATTGACGGGATTTGGGGTAAAATGAGATTCTGTAAATGTAGTTTTTGGCCTGTCACTTGTCTGGCTAAGGATAGAATGCATTTGCATTCACGTCCCTCACTTGAATCTTCTTCAGCACCTTCTCTAAGGTGAAGCTTAGTTACATAACAACACAGTGTTAACACCATGTTAAAGCTTCGTCATGTCAGGAAACAGTTGAGATTTCTTCCAACGTGCTGAAAGACAAGTGTCTACCAGCAGCCACTCTTGTCTCTTCACAGCTAGCTGAGTTGTAATGGATTCTAAAAATACGAAAATGTCAACTTCAACACGAGGTCTTGATGTCCTCCTCCTCCTTATTAAAGATTAAGCAGGGAAGTGAGGAAGGCAGAGAGGATAAGAGCGAGTGCTCATCCCCCTACCACTTTATCAGTAATGGAAGCCTCACAGCTGGAGTGACATGCAATGTCATATTTGCTGTTGCTCTTTTCTTCTTGGAGAGTGGCCTAAAAGGAGGCGTCTTACCTAAACACTTAGCACTCAGTTAGGTTAAGTGTAGTGCTAAAGATTTGAAGGCAGTGGAACTAGGTAGAGGTCCGAATAACAGTAAGCAATCGTTTGAGAAGAGTAAAATTAAATTTAAGTGATAGTTTATCAAACAGTTAAGCCCTGTGCCAGCTCTTTGTTCTTATACCTTTGCCATCGTTGACTCTGTATCTGGCCAATCAATTGGAGTTGACATCTCAGCTTTTGTTTTATGGCGTGTTCACATACAGCTTTGTTTAGCAGTTTTAGCATTACATCAGATTGCAATGACTTCTGGCCAAATTCTGTCACCAATACGTCTATTCAGTTGATCCTTCACCCCTTTCATCTAATAAACTTCACTTGTGTTAATAATGTAATGGACTGGCCCATAAGATGGCGATTAAGATTAACAAAGCTATAGTCAGCCAAGATGAGGCTAATATAACTGACAAATCAACAGACACTGACACTCTAGCAATGGGCATTGTGCAAACTGTATGCGCTAAATCAACACTTTTACCTCAAAATGTTACACATTCTTTTGCTTATGTGGTTCCTCACATGCTGCTACCGGTAAAAATGGCCAAAAGTTGAAACAATTCAGCTTCACTAGAAAAATGACTGTAAAACAATATAGAGCAGGTGTGGCTCCAAGGGCAAACACCTAGAAGCATCGGGCCGATAAGATCATAGAGACTTTCAGCCTTTATCTGGTTGCTTTAGCTTGTAACAGACTCAATCGTTCATGGTGTGAGACAACGTTGAGGATTATCTAAAGCCTCCATGTCCATAAACTTGAATCATTGGGTGATTCAGCCATGAATATTGTCTCGAAAGTTGAACAGAAGACCCAGAGTTTCCCATAAGCATGTACTGAGTCTTCTTAAGGAGGAGGAGGAGTGGCTTTTCAGTTTGAAATGGCGCACACTCATATAAAACCCTACTCAGCCAACGTTTAGTGCTATTGCTATCTCTGTGAAACACACCCAAGGGGCTTAGTGTCTGTTTGCTCTGTCAGATTACTCCATGATCAACAGCCTGTATGAAAGTTTCAGCTCAGCTCCCTTATGACACACCACAGGTAGAGAGGACACTGCCTTCAGCTCTTCCTCAGTGCTGCTGATTTTAGGCTTTAACCAGACTCCCTTATGTTTACTGAAAAACGTGCTCAAAAAGTGTTTGCTGCATAAATTCTCACTTTTCTGGGGCAATGTTTGCCTTTCCCGGACTCAAATAACGATTAGAACATTCATGATATGCAGCAGCCAGATCACTATCAGCAACATGAAACTGAATCTTTCTAGTAGGGGAAGCACATATACTGCTTTATATGAGTTTGCCAGCATATATTCAATTAAATATCCATTCATTTCATCTTGACTTGTACTTATTCATACACCTAAACCTAGCACTCACTCTAACGCTTACGGTAGCCTCTTTCTGCAGGTCCCCTAGAGGCCATTCTGCCAGTGGAATGGAATTCGGCTCAGATATTTTAATTAATTTAAGTGTAATAATGAATTAATTGTATTAATGTAATCAAATAAAATGTTTAAACGCAATAAAACCACTGGACTTGCTTGCTTAAGTGCAAAGACAAAAATCCAGTTTGTGCATGGGTTTGTAAAACACGCAGACTTTTCTGTTTTTCTGCATAAATAGAACCTAAAACATTGTTGAGTTTTCACACATGAGAACAGCTCAAGAGAACCCAATTAAACAATGCAACTAAAACATTTGTTTACTGATATATTGCATATCTGTGAATGGTAAAAATAAGCTAACTTTCTGGCATCGAATGAATTTTAGTACATTCCTCTGTACAAAACTGCTTCAAGTCTGGGATGTTGCAGGGTTTCCTCACATGAACTGCTCACTTTAGGTTTTTCACAACTTTTCTTCTGGGAATTGGCAGATTCTTCTTTGATCATTCTTTAGTAGAATGACTAGTGTGCTTAGGGTCTTTCATTTGCTGCCTGACCCAGTTTCTCTTGAGATTCAGTTCACTGACAGATGTCCTGATTTTTTTCTTTTAGATTTTGCTGGTATAATTCAGAATTCATTGTTTCATCATTGATAACAAGCTGTCCTGACCCAGATGCAGCAAAATAGGCCCAGCGTGTGGCTACCACCACCATTTTTAACACCACATATGGAATATGGTTCTTACCCCGGAGTACAGTGCTTTCCTTTCTCTAAACATTGTGCTTCTCATTCAAACCAAAACGTTCTATTTTTAGGCTCCGTTCACAAACCATTTTTCAATAGCTTTCTGGCATGTCCACATGATCTGCACATGATAGCAAACTGGTGTTCACAACTGTTCTTTTTGCAGAGCAGCGTCTTTCTGCTCGCAAACCTGTCACTTTTCACCTAATGGTGGACTCATGAATATTAAAATGAACAAATATGAAAACTACTACTGATTTCCTTTGATCTTGTGTATTCTTTGGTCTTTGCTGGTTAGTTTCATCCATTTGTACACAATCTGCCTGAACTGCATTTTTTCAATGTAATCATCAACAGCTCTTTCACTGAGGTCCTCAGAAATCTCCTTGTTTTGCCATGATACACTTTGAAACACAGTTTGAAAAATGAAACAAACATCCTTTTACTCTTAATTCTCAGTGCACTAATTGAAAACACCTGATGTTAATTTCACCTTTAAAATAACTGCTAAAATGAGAAGTCCACATACTGACAAATAAATACACATCACAGAAAAGTTCTAGAAAAGTTGCAATATTTTCCAACAAACAAATTTTAATTCACACGAACCTTTATTGAACCATGTAAAGAAAAGATTACGTTTTTTTTGTATTTTGTAAATATATTCATATTTAGAATATTATCACAATACAAGTCGGGACAGAGTTCAAATAAAATTGCAGCAGATCCCCCAGCATCTACCACAGACTGATCACACCCTTCAGTAATGACCACTTGACTTGACTTGACCCTTACCCTGAACACAACCTAATTCTCAATCTAACCCTGACCTTAAACTCAACCCAGAGTCTAAAACCTGCCCCTGAATGCCACTCTGCAGCAGACACAAACAGCACAAACAGAACAGGGCAGAACTATAATGCCAAGTTCACATTCATATTTGTCCAGGTTTCATAGAAGAGTAATATAATAAAAAAAATTAACCTAATTTATAAATGAATTATGTTTGGTATCACGTAACTGTACTCTTTACCAGCACGTTTTTGAGCTGAAAGATACAAAGTGAAAGAGCCAGTCTGTATGTTTAGCTGAACTAACATACGGTTGTTACTTGTCTTTATTTTTTCTGTTTAAATTTAAGCCACATGCCAGTTGTTGCTTTATATGGTCTCATTGCAGGTTTGTTTAATGCAGTAATGGCAGAATGCGAAGTGCAGTGTTGAGAATCATAGAGCACACTGGGTATTATGACAGTACCAACTGGTGCATTCTCATTCAAAAATAATGGTTTTAAATATAAATTCCAACCTAAGCTAATACTCACTCTAAGACTAACCCTAATCTTAACCATAAGCCTAAACCTATAGAGGACCAGAATGGAAATTAGATTTTGGGCTTTAAATATACTGTTTATGTAGTGCTCATGTTCGCAATCGCTTTTGTTTTTTCGTATTTTTTTTCTACATGTTAGTAACTTGCATAAAATCCATTAATATTAATATCTGAATAAATATTTCAAACATGACAGTAAAGGATCATTTTTAGATGTTTTATTCAATATTTTAATGATTTTCAATTAATATCTTGTTTTAATGATATACTATTATTTTGTAATTTTGCTATATACTGTGCATAGTTAAGTAAGTGACTGTTTGTCATTGTGAACACACCACAGTGCACCACAATGAAATGCAACCTCTGCATTTGTCCCATCGCTATAGGAGCAGTGGAAAGCTGACATTGGCGGCACCTGGGTAGCAAGAGTACCTTAGTGGTACCTTTACTGAACCGGTGACCGGTTTTATTTATTTGTTTGTTTGTTTGTTTTTATTGTTTGTAATGTCTCAATTGTCAATTTATGTCATTTATGTCTCACTACCTCACTACTACAAACAGATCCTAACCCTAAATCTGTTTTTGACTCTTAACAGTGTTGATTATTGACAACACTCCTCAGTTTCGTTTCAGTTTGATCATTTCTATATAAGCTATGTTGAAAAATGTATAACCAGGAAATGTACTGGTTTCACTAGTTTATATATATATATATATCTACCAATCCCCTGTTATTGCCGTCCTTTTTCCTGTGTGAAGATGAGTGTGTTTTGGGATGGGGGGATGCAGTAAATGCTACACATGCACAATATAAAAAATGTTGAACCTTTTCTTGCCTCAGGCAGTGCTAAGCAAATAAATTACACAATTTAATGAGGTGTTTTTTGACTTTAAAGTCTAAAACCGCACACTGAAACGTGAGCTTTCTCACACCTATGCAGTAGGTTAAAGTTCTGTTTAAGCAAATAGGTTCATCTAGAGGATAAAGTGACATACTCACCTGCTGTCTGGCTTAAGCTCGCTAAATCTGTAGTCAAAATTAATCTGGCCTGCACGTTATTTTAGTGTTGTTAATGTAAATATACAGCGACTCATATTGGCCACGGTTCACTCCGATTTCCATAGGCACTCTGGCCAAGTTCAACATTGCATGGACAGTGTGTTCATCCTATCCTGAAAAATGATTTGTCGTTCATTTGTTCTGTGTTTTATATGGCACACTTTGAGAGTGGCCTCTAAACGATAACTTGTCTTTGTCAGTTGTTTCACTGACACCCATTTATGCCATTACTTTCTCATATATGCTCAATCCCTTTAGCTCTTAAAGTCAACATTGATTCTTCTTTATTTTCTCTTATGCCTCATGTCCTCATGCAGGTCCTGCATAAGTGCTGTAATTCGACCCATAATTTAGTTTGTATACACTGAGGACTGTTTGCTTGTACGAAATGAGACGCTAATTGGCTAATGTTTGCTTCTAGAGAGAATAGGCCGTAATGTAGAAGTGTATTGTGTGCGGACAAGATGAAATGCAGATGTGTGTGGTCTACCCGGCATTAGCCTCTTGAGAACATTCTTCTCATAGCAGCATTGTGCATAATGAATAGCCTTATGTTTCTCATAAACTAGCACTAAGGGGCAGGGAGTCCTTCTCTTAACTCGTCTCCTGAGTAATGCTATAGAAACATGCCTGTGTGTAAATAATGGGGTACAGTATTTCTGGCAAAAGCCAGCCAAGAGTGCAGAAAAAAAGTTCAAAAAGTTTGTGGAAATATTGATTTGTATATGCAAATGAGAGCCGTTCTACATAATAATAAATACAATCTTTTTTTAGCAAACAACACTCACAGGTTTATAGTTTAATGTCTTTACAGAACAAACATTTAAAAGAGGCACCTACTGAACAAATCACAATGAGTTTCTTCAGTTCTTTGTTGAGGTGTCACAATATTGTTATTGCTTACGACATTAAAATATTGACTATAGAACTATAGCTATAGAACAATTTTTTTAAACATCACCCAGCTTTTTTTTTTTGCATCTTAAAGCAGACCGTCATACTGCTTTTTAAATTCTAGAAATGTATTAAATTTCCCCACTACCTTATTAAATAAGGAGCTAGAAAGAATATGATATATAAAAGTGTCTGTTGATTCCAGCTAGATTTCTTGTAAATTTATTCTGGATTGCTCTTTTCTTCCCCACTCATATCTCATACAACCTTTTCAATGGCCAGTGTTGAGGGTATTGGAAATTTCTTGGAAAACACCATAAATGACCCATGTTTGGTGGCTAAAATGTAGGACTTTCTTTAACAGCTTCCAAAATAGCTCAAGTTGTGACATAGATAGTCTGAGTTTCCTTATAATATTATCTTTAGGCTTTACTTTGCATATCTCCACCTTAAATTAATATGCACATCTACCCAAACTGCCAAGCAGGTGTCATGTTTTGTTTGAAAATGCGGTGCCATCAGCCATCTGACTTCAAATTGGTGGCATAGGTACTATTGCCTGTTCTTGTTGTAATTGTTTTAATGCAAATTTTGATTGTGCAACTTCCTTTGCTCAATTGAGCTTTCATCGAATGAGGCTGTGTCTTGTCATTTCTAGCCAGCAGAACTGTCAGACTTAATATGGTTGATAATTCACAGGACAGTTGCTGGACACAGGGCACAGAGGATGACGCCATGATGCTCTGGCAATTTTCAGATGTAATGTAGTTAATATATAGACTGCCTCATGCTGCTTTGGGTTATCATTTCTTTGCCTGTGATTCTTCTGGGCACTGGTGGATGGTCTTCTTCGTTCTCATGAAAAGAAGCATTCCAAGACTAATACGATAATACCCAGATTCTAATGATGGAATAAAATATGCAGTGGTAACTGGGGCCTGGATGCACTCCCATGTGTGCAGTCAGTGGTCTTGTGTGTTCAGTTGTCTAGGAGGACATACACCGAGAAGGCCAGATGGTGGTGGCACCAGACTGAGAGCTTACAATGCACAGCAGTCTCTTATCCATTTCCAACTCATACCACTACACCACTACTTTTAAAACATTTCCTACTGAGACCTTCTAAAGATCTTTACTGCTGTACACGTCGTTTCAATGGATTGGTATTACCCTACTGGGAGCACTGCTCTAAGAGGAGTCTCTCGCAGTTGTGGTGTGGCATTTTGCTGCTTGTCTTATAACGGCCTCTAATGATATTTTTCCACACAGTTTTATATTTCATGTCTCATGCACACCTAATTTGAATTTTCATATCTCTTTGCTAGTGACGGTTGCTGTTGATGAAAGACAGGTTTGGTGGGTTTCAAGCAGGATGTAGAAAAGCTGAGAGGATAAATGTCATCTTTGATGTTAGAAGAGTACTGTAATTCCTTACGTTCAACAAACAAAAATAGAAATGCTCCCAAAATATACCACTCAACAGCTTGAAAAAGTGATCAAGGGATGGTATGATCTCTGCAAGGTATGGCGTAATTAGCAGTTGTTTTGATGCTGTTTCTGTAACAGTTTTGGAACATACATAGGTTTCTGCTGGGATATAGCACTGCTATGGTCCACCGGTGCAAGATAAGCCAATTAGGAATTTATTATGATGCTGTTTTGCACTGAGCGTTCAGTAAATCCAATTGTGCAGTAATGCTAAAAGTGCAGACATGTTTCTGACCTACAGTAGGAGTTGGTTATACACTACAGGAATGTGTCTAGATTTCTGTTGGGATATGGCAGCATTTTGGTCCACTGGTGCAGGCAGAGGCAATTAGGCAGTTGGCATGAAGTCATTTGTACAGGTAATAGTCCAGTGATGCTAATTGCACAGTGATGTTAACAGGGCAGCCATGCTTCTAAGCTAGAAACTGTTGCAGCATTACTGGAATACATTTACGTTACTGCAGGAACATGGCAGCATTTTGGGGCTCCTGCCATTCTGTGAAGATGCTTAGAAACTGGGGTTCTGTTTGGGGGCAGGCCGAGACTAGTTTGGCCCAGTGTGGTCAGGCCAAGGGCTGTCAACACAGCCGCGGTATTTGGGAGGATTCTTCTGCGAGCAGGCGGCCCAGGGAGGCGCCGTTTACTTGCTAGCTGCTGTTGAGGTGGCTTTTTTTTTTTTTTTCTTTGCAATTTGTGCCAGAAGACTGCGCGTGGCGGCACCACGGAGACGCACCAAACTCGCTCCACTCCAAGCTGGCAGCCCACACTGCACAGAAGCAGCGTCTTTCTGAAAGGGAGGATCGACTGGAATGGATTAGGCTCTGTTATTAATGGGGTTGTTTAGGTTCTCTTTATCCATATGGCGTTTCCAAGCCTAGAAGGAAAATGAGTTTGCCAAGGAGGCTTTTTAGTAAAGAGAACGAGAGGAAACTGTCATGTTAGTACAGCAAACGTATACCATGCACTTTGTAATTCTATATTATGTAGGCCATTGAAATCGTTCTTCATTTGTTTTTCAATGTTTTAAAATCATGTTTGGAATGTGGGTGCATGTGTCACTACCCCCTCTATGTACTGTTGGTGTTTTTCAAACTCATTGAGTTGCCCACCTTCTGTCACTTGTCCCAACTGGAGTGGGCCACTGGCTGGGGCAAGCGGGGCTTTGTGCTGCTGTCCAGCCTAATGGAGCTGTGTGATGAATGGCTTTGCTAGGCCTAGGACAACACATTAGCATTATTGACCAGCTACTGGTGATCAAAGTGTCTTGCTATGTGTCTGGCTTTCAGGCCTTGCTCAAACTGGCTGGACTTTCCTCTTCTAATTCACAGCTTTGAATAAGCTGCTGGATATAAATATGCATGCAGGGTTGTGGAATTCCTTGAGAAATTTATCTTTTAACCTAAAGGGATCTGTGATGGATTGAGAATGATTGTTAGAAACGACGGCAAACGTTATAAATAGTTAATGGTACCCAGAGCAGCTCGAGATTTTCGCCACTTTGACACTGGGTGGAATTTGGCACGTTCGATGCAGCAAGGGGATTTTTTTTGTCTTCAGTGGAAAGAAGCCCTTCACTTGTGAAGACATTTGGAAGTCATCTGCATCTAAAATAAGCGTGAATCGACTCCCACGTGCACGAGGCCATGATGATGTCACCCCCAGCCTTCAACAGCTCGTCCTTGTGACCCTGTTACCATAAATAGCACGTCACATATCGATTTGGGCACTCAGCTCCTTAATGACATGTTTTCACATAATGACCTATTTTGCCTTCAGATCACATAGGCTTAATCACTCAGCCCCTCTGGATCATCCTAATATGAGGGGAGTTTCTGAGCCATTCACAAAACTGGGGCGGACATCCTATCACTATGTGGTAATGGCTGTTTATGCACTACTACAGCAATTCCTCTAATAAATACACCATGGTATCACCACACACAACAACACAGCAGGTCTTCCTTTAGATGGCTCTTGTATTTCTAGTTTATGTTTTGTTGAGCAGGCTACCTCTTGTAGCATCTTAATGAAATTGCCATTGCTTCATATTATCTCATTATGAATCTCTCCAGAACGCAGAGGAACTCTCTGTTGAATTTAAATAGGAAGGTGTCCCAAACATGTGGCATTATTTTCTTGTAACACTCGCTTCATGCCCGCTGTCATGGCAACAGGTTTTGTCCTTCAGATTTATGGTCGCATATCACTCATTTTTAATTCCATAAACAAAAACTGTGTTTTTTTAAATGCATATTTTTTTTATTAAATGCTAAAAGTTGTTGCATGTTTAAGTTTCATGTACTTTGCTGAGCGATGATTGGAACATTCTAAAGAACTATTTTTCCTCACGCAAGCCACAAAGCTATATTTTCTAAGCGCATGCCTCAAAACTGCAATAAAAGCTATTTTCTCGTCTAGATGTGAATCCATATAATAAGTGGGATATTACTGTAATAAATCCCAACAGGGCTAAGAAGACACAGACGCAAAGGGTCTCACAATACATTATACTTGAAGGTAGCTATACAGCTAAGATGAGTCATATACATACGTAGTGGGGAGGCGTGGCTAATGAGTGACCTAAATATGCTTGTGGATAAAGAGGTCTTCTTCTAAATCTCTTACAACTAATGTTTCAAGGAATCACTCAGCCAATCACTATGGATTTGTTTCCTGGAGACATATTAGGCCTTGTGCTGGACTACATTTTGCCTTTCAGTGGAGAATCACTTTTCACAATGCTGTGTAGTCTAAGACTAGGCTTAGCTCCTGCCCAAGAATCCCAACCATATGTGCTCAGTTTGTTCCAAAATATGTTTTAAGTGTTCTGAGTACAGAATTTTACATCATCCCATTAAAACTGCAGCAGATTCATTGATCGTTTGATGAGAACGTAAAAAGAGCAGCGAGCGCATTGAATTTTTGTAGCCTGGACACTTTCCAATATGTGTCATCGCTTTCAAAGCTCACACAGAAATGTAATTGTTTTGTTTTGGCTGCTTTAGCCACAAAAAAGTAGAAAAGCATCAAAGCCCTGCATATGAAAGAAGCAGTGATACACAAGCCCGGACACTTCAGAGTCCCCCGCGAGATCCGTAAACATGCATTTTGACAGAGCAGCTGGGGCAAGTGGTCTGGTGAAAGGGCTGCTGGGAGCCGTATGGGGAGCACTTGCCCTGATATGTGAAAAAAATGCCAGTCAAAGGAATAGAAAACAAACTCTTTCTAGTCAAGCTGTAGACATGTGCCTGGGGAAGACTTTCTTCCACCAGACCCTCAAAGTGATCCCTCATGTTATCTCTTTCAAAAATATGGGGACCTTGAGTATCATTCTGTGTTTTGAGATTAATGCTCCATTATTGGGTGATATTATACTGCAATTATATTAATACATGTTATTATGGTGATGCACATTTCAATGTAATAAAACACAAAAGGTGACTCTAGAAGAATTGCATTTTATGTAATATGTACTTTTGCTGCACCAGGGGTCTTCTTAAAAAAAAAAACAACAACAAAAAAAAAACAATGATCATGATATAATTTTTCAGGTATGATTTTTATACATTTATTTTCATATTGCATCGTAAAAATATGATATTGCGATTTTGAACAAACAATATACCATGCAGCCCTTTCTTACATGTCACAAATCCAGCATCTGTTCCAGTCACTCTCCTTTTCCACTGAGCGTGAACTAGCCCTCATCTCCAGATCCACTCAAGGCTTTCAGCACTGGCTACAATCGCACCATTGTGGGAGGCCCTGCTTGTCAGTCGACGCCCCAGTTCTGTTGATATGGGGCGTGTGCTGAAAGCAGGCACGACCTCATACAAAAGCCGAAGTGCTGGCTAATTGAGCTTGTCTGGCCATAACCTGTAAGTTGTGCTGATAAGCAGGTATTTGACCCATGGGGAGGCCCAGGTTACCTTAGCCGACCGAAGCCAGTGCTTGATTAGCCTGTTCAGCTAAAAGTTCCTTGTGGCTCCAGTGCATGCTTAATTGCTTTGGGTCAATAAGGATATTCTTGCAATCCAAGGAATGGTTCTGGATAAAAAGAGGATGTGGATGTTGTCATGGTGGGTAGCATGTAGCTTGGCAAAGACTTTTGGTGTTGCTGCTCTTGCGCAACATCTCCATGATGAGCTGTGAAGCCTGAGCCATGCTTGGACGCAGATCACTCACGTGCTAACCATAGCTGGGATGAAATGATCCTCTCTCCGTATTAAAATTCCAAATTCCGTCACACTGGTAGAAGTCTGCTGATGCAATCTCCTGAAAGCCTCCATGAAATGATCTGTGAATGCCTCCATTTCTAAACCAACTGCCTCCTCTTTTGTTTCGCTTCCCCCCACCCTCCTCTTTGTTTTAGCTTCTCTGTAGGCTGGTGTTCCGGCCTCGTTCCAGATAGCACTGGTTGGGTCTCCTTTTGCAGATCCGCCGTCATGTCTTTCTCACACTTGGGAGGGAGATCTTTGTCGCTGGGTGCAAGTGTCTGCTCACCCCCGCCAGGCCCTCCAGGCTAATCCTGCGAGCTCCAGGAACCTTAGACTAATCCAGCAAGTCTCTCTGTTTCAGCCGCTTTCTCGACTAACCCGCCAGGGGTCCCATTACGCTTCGTTTAGATTAAGTGGCCTTTCGCGGTCACAAAACAGGATTTTAAAAGCAAACTGGCATTGATGCCAGCGCATGTGTATGTATGCGTATGTGTGCGTAACTTGGCAACCCTTCAATATTTACCCAGCTGCTCTTCTCAGTGCTAAGCGTCTTCTGTCAACTCAAAGAGGGTAAAGAAATAAACATGTATTAAAAGTCATATATATACTCATCCAGCCTCGACAGGGGCTGCATGACTGACCTGCTGATAAGCAGCTGCCATCAGGTTACATTGCAATAATGAGCTGTCATGAGCTGGACTTCGCTTGCAGTGAAAAAGCAGCATCGACATCGTTTGAATATGAAAGTTAAGTGCTGGAATGTTAGGTTCTAGCCTCAGGGGAAGCCAGTGTGCGTTGTGTTTGTTTTAGTAATGGACTCATTTCTTTATAATGATGGACAGCCAGGCTCCACCTTAACCAACCTTAACTGTCCTTGGCTGTTATTGCCATGGTAACATGTTATCCGTAGATGGGTTTGTAATGCTTGTAAAAGCGGAAGTGTCCCCCTGCTGGTGAGCGAGGAATTGGGAAGTCTTGTCTCTCGCCCTTTATGATGTGCCACGTCTCCAGTTGGGCCAGTGAACACTGGTTCAAAATGCAGCAAAATGACCATCTGCTGCATCTGTCCATTTGTAGGGTTCCCAGAACAGGAACAGGATAGCACAATGCTATCGAAGAACCTTTTGGTAAATGAGGAGCAGCTTTGCAATTGAGGTCAAGTAGGTATGATGTGTATCATATATGTATCGCTTGTAATAAGTTGGTATTGATATAACAATCCATCATTGTCAGGTTAAAAATATACTTTTGGATATTGTGTAATTCAAAACTGTTTATTTTGTACAACTAGCAATGCAACAAAATCAGCTAAACAGGACTACGTTTGCTTTCTATATAATTATACTTGCTTTTGGTCAGTGTTTACTAAGTGTTGGTTATGTTCATTATTTACCTAAATAGGCTCAATAGCAGAAAAATATCACTCACCCCAACGTTAAATACCAAATGGGTACTATTTTACTGTACTTTATATGTATAAATCGTTTATAAAGGGTTTATTAATGTATTTTGTTTAAGTTCTAAATATCTTAAAGCCATTAATAAGCAGTTGTAACACATATGTACATGGCTGCTGTACTTTTTAACAGATCACATCCAAATCACGGTTGGCAGGCTCTTTGAATGTTGGTGTGTCATAACATAAACCTTACAAAATATTCCCCAAGTCATCGACTCAAATGGTTTCTACTAAATCATATTTATTGTGCTGGTAGTCATATTGTGCAACTAGACATTCACCATACACCAGCATTTCAACAGTTGCTTTATATATTTGCCTGATGTGTCTGGCGTATGAGTCTGAGAACCGTTTTCAATGGCATTGCTCAATGAGTTTTTTATGGGACCTTTTATCTAACAGTGTAGATAATCATTTGTCTATTGGTGGATGTTTTCTGCTTTGTGTGTTTTTTTATTGGTCAAATTTTAGCCTAAGGTGGAGCAATCTTTCTTAAACTTTGTTTCTAATTCCATAAAACTGTTCAAGCTTTGGTCACAATGAAGCTAAAACACTGGTGACCACTGGCAAAGTTTTCTACAGCCATTGATCGTCACTCCAAAGACTGAAAAGTGCTTTTATAATTTGGGATTTTGTCTGCATCTTCAAAGCAAAAACTGTAGCTTGTATACCTACCCTGACACATTTATGCTCAGTTTACTTCCTTCTGTGGTTTAACACTGTGTAAACGGATCCTCCATGCTGCATGGTCTGCGCCCTGTCCCAGTCACTGATATTTGGTCTCTTGTGCTCTGTGCTCAGGCAAAGATTACTGTCGTGGTTTCATAAAAAGTGCTCACGATCTGAGGTAGGATTTTAATGGCGCACTAAATCAATGCTAAGCCAGGGCTGTGAGAAAACACTTTAGCAGTCGTATAATGAAACATGGGCTCAAGACAAAACTGGCGCAAAGGCTTAGGTCTTTAGGGGAAATCATCCAGATACAGTCCAGTGTGAACATATTAGAAAGCTGGACTTTATTCGTGTGTGGTCTGAAAAAAGATGGAAAAGCACTTCACTTCAGGGAGCCATTGTTTTGACCTAGAAAAGATGACTCCCACCCTTATTAAGGAAATGCTCTGTGATAAAACAATTTTCCCTCTTGCCCCAATTTTAAAGGATTCAAGGTTTGCTCTGGCCTTTTGTACTAGATCCATGAGGCTATAAGAAACAGAAATTGTCAAAAAAAGTTTTATCCTTTTTGCTATTTTGCTATTACAGTATGTCATACAGTGCCAGAAACCACATAAGTAAGTTTAGTTGAAATTATTGAAGAATTTAAAGTGGTTTTTGGCAAGTGTGTGATGATTTAGGCAACCAGTTTGCTGATACTTGCTTCTTTGGCTTGTACTTCCCTTTCCAGCAAAGCAAATGATCAGCAATTGTTTTGGCCGGGCGACTACATCTGTGGTAAATGGGGAAACCGTGTAAACTGGTCGTGTCATCAAGCTGTAATCACCAACTTCTAAGGTTTCAAAGCTGTACAATTCAATCACGAGATTAAACCCTACAGTAAACATCGTCCTTCTGGAAGTTCTCCGTAAGTGCAACAAATAAACAACGAGCGCATCCCTCGCCACCAGAGTGCCATTGTTCTCAAAGCCTGGCCGACCCGAGCAAACACACAGAGGAGACGAGAAGCAGGCCCTGTCTGACACCGCATCGCCATGGCAACAGAGAGGCCTTCACTCATCCCTTTGCCCACCCCCAGGCCCCCAGCCCCCTTCTCCAATGCAAGCAGGGCCGCTTAATTTCCCCTGACCCCTGGGGTCTGCTTTTAACAGGCTCCATTGATTGGGACAAATGGGCGAGAGAGAGCAGAGCTGCTCCTGGATCCTCTGTAACAAGGTTAAGCAGACTGGGTAAGACATTCGGACGAGCCGGATGACAAAAAAAGAAGGAAAAAAAGCTGAGTGTTTTTTTCCTGAAACGAAACAGATTGTTGACATATTTAAAGGCCAATTAATTGACGTGCGCAGTACCGTCCCATATTCAATTCTGGGGCGCAACCTCACTTTGGCTGGATGATTGGCGCCTGTAATGTATTCCACCCCTAAATGGCCACCATTAGAACCTCTGGAATGAATCACCAGCAAACAATACGCACCCTGCCTCAGTGCAGGTGTAGACGCCTCAGGGAAGCGGAGCTCTAAACGTTGAATATCGAGCGTTTTCTTTGGCACAGTTCGATGCGAGTCTCTCCTTGATTCTTGAAGTCTGGGTCTATGCCAGGCCCTGCTTGCTTTGACCTGCGCTTGGAGGAATGGGTTGAACTCGCCTGAGCTATCGAATGAACAGCACAGTGTGATGAGGTTTCAGCAGTGAAATCCCAAGTTACTTGAGATGTGTGCCACTTCGGAGGTGAAATGATCCCTAAACCAGGAATGGCCTGCTTGCTTAGACCTACGTTCTGAAGAATCTGTTGGGTAATTCCTCGCTCTCTTAACTATGGATCTTGAAGATTCATTCATAGCAGTTGCTAGCTGTTGCTTGCTAATCCTTATATACTCATCATTATATTAATGATGGCCAAAGGTTATGACATGCAAATAAGCCAGTAAACCAATCATAGCAGTTTACTGTGTACTGTGAGCATACTAACCAATCAAAAAAAAAAAATCATTAATATACATGGAAAGAACCATACTGAAAGATTAAATGGGAAAGTTCCACACGGTCTTAAAAAAGATAGATAGATAGATAGATAGATAGATAGATAGATAGATAGATAGATAGATAGATAGATAGATAGATAGA
>JBBIGC010000131.1:12054476-12069547 GCA_037576955.1 Lepidarchus adonis | reverse complement strand
TGTGTTTGTTTGTGTGTGTGTGTGTGTGTGTGTGTGTGTGTGTGTGTGTGTGTGTGTGTGTGTGTGTGTGTGTGTGTAGTAATGTGCAAAAGTACACCACACTAATGGTTTGAACCAATATCTCAAGATGCAATCTTTGTAAAAGTTTTGCCTCTAGACATTGCATGGATGTGTGAAACTCCAGCAGCAACTGATTTAATGTAAGGAAGGACTGATTGAGGCCAAAACTGGTATTTGATGTCAATTACAATACTGGGCTACCATGAGGAGAGGTCTGGAAATGATTAAGCCAGCAAATTGACACATAAAGTCTTTACTGTGTTGCTGTTCTTTAAAATTATACTAATATTAATCTTTTGTAGGAGGAAAAAAGCCTTTGGACAGAAGAGTATATATATTTTTAAACAATATTAATTCATCTGGTAATTTCTGATGAATGTGTGAACGAAAACCTCTGGATGAAAGAACTTGTTTTGAATTTATATGGAGTTCTCATTGTTTGCTTTGGAGACTTACTGTAGTTGTAACACTGTGTAAAACCTAACCCCACCATTGCCCTAATGGAGGTTTAAGTCAGATGTTTATTTGGTGCTGCATTACAGCCACCAAGAGAGCAATTAAACTAATGTAGGTGTGAAATCCATGACTCATACACACAACGCGGAAAAATGTGACAAAAACCTTTTGTTTAGGGGGAATCTTAAGAAATATCTTTGATTTGATTGCCCTGAATATTTGCAGATGACATGGGATGCTATGGGAATAGAAGGTGACCAAAGGCTTGTTTAACTATGTGAAATATCTATGTTACAGTTCCCCTTCTGTTATTTTTGACTATTTTAATTGGTTTACACCTCACAAAATATTTATGTAATGTAAAGGGAAGCTGGTGTTTTCAAACGGTGTAAATTAAATAAATACAAACTTTAGTAATGATATGACAGTGACAGCATATATTAACATTGTGAAATATTTCTCCGACCCCACCTGTCGGATCCCGTCGGGTTCGGGTCGGGTAGCCATGCTCTAACATACACACAGTCTTATACAAATGTTTGGGCACCCGTTAATAAATAGCAGATTTTGGTGATTTTGTGATTGAAAAATGTTAACACAGTCTCTCTAGGAAATGGAAAAATACACAATATAATCATTGATGCATAGTTACTTTTTATGCCATAAATTCGAACAAAGATTAAAATATTATTATGACACTGTGCAAAAGTTTGGGCACCCTAAGAGTTCCAAAGTCTCAAATTCTTTTAAAAAGGTTTCAGACCTTAATCAGCCTGTTAGATCTGATGCATGGCAACAGCTGTCATTAGTAAATATCATTAGTAAATGTCATTAGTAAATGTCAGCTGGTGCCATATTCAAAGCTTTACAAATTTTCTCACTCTTTAAACCTTGTGCACACACTTGTGGACACTCAACTACCATGGGTTCCTCTAAGCAGCTGTGTAAGACTCTGAAAATGAAATGTATTAATGCCCATAATGCAGGAGAAGGCTACAAGAAAATAGTAAAGCGTTGTCAGCTTGCAGTTTCCACAGTGAGAAATGTAATAAAGAGATGGCAGTTCAGGGGAACTGTGGAGGTCAAGATGAGATCTGTATCCCATTTTGAAATGGCTTTATAACCTTTTTCCAGAATGAAGCACTTTGTCACACAGGGCCATGTAGGTTTGGATTTTGATGATTTTTAAAAATGCATTTTGTGTTTACTTGTATTGTCTTTGACATATATTTAAATTTGTTTGATGATTTGAAACATTCAAGTGTGAAAAACATGGAAAAAAGTAATAATTCAAGGAGAGGGCAGACACTATTTCACACCACTGTATATATACAGTATATTTATATACAGTATATTTATATATTGAGCTCTGCTGTTCTGTCCGCTTTGTCCTTGTACCTGCTGAGCGGATCCATGTAGCAACTGATACAAACACACACACAGGCACATCATGGCATTTCTCACCTTTGCCATCCGCAGATCCTGAGAGATGAAGTTGTCCTTTGGACTAAAGCCAGACACCAGGGCCAGAAATGTTTTTCTTTTTCTTTTAATCTTTGTGTGTGTTCATACGCGTGCGAATGTGTGAGCAAACACAACATGTGTAACAAAACACACATGCACCCACCCATCCAGCTGTTGTGGCCACCCTGGAGAGCTCATTTCCCAGGTGTTACACACATTTTTCAGTAATCTCCCCCCTCACACACACACAAACACACACACACACGCACACACACATACACACGCAGACACACACACACACAAACACAAATTACACCGGTCTGCTTAATCTGTGTGCCGGTGGCACCCACTAGGCGGATTTGGCCTGTCTGAGGAGTGCCCATGACAACTGCTGGAGCTGATCTTACACTCATTTGCTGGATGAGATGTACGTCTATATTCCAAAGCGAGGTTCTCTGCGTGTATTTCAGACTTTCACGCATATTAAGGTCTTTAATGTTCTAAAAAGTGTTGCAAAGTTTGAGCCTCAGACATATTTTTAAATTGCCAGAACGTGCATCTAGCCACAGTCGGTTAACATGCTTATCCACAGCTTTTGGGTCTAGAAACATTCAAGCTGTCAACCTGTAAACATGACAGAAGTTGTTTTCCAATGACAGACAAATGTCACCAAGCTTCAAGTTTCAGCTGCCTATAAGGTAACACTACCTTAGAATGATGACTGCAGTGAAAACCTTGTAGCACTTTATTTTTTAGTGTTTTATTTTTATTAGCATTCGTTTACATGTGAAACGGATCAATTGAAATTGTCCAAAATAGCTTGCAGTTACACGTTAGAATTTTAGGAAAATTAATGTAATGTAATTTTCATCATAGCTTTACCTCAACTATGAGAGTCAAAATGAAAAAAAAAATCCAGAAAATCACATTTTTAAAGAATTAATTTGCAAATTCTGGTGAAAAATAAGTATTTGGTCACCTACAAGCAAGCAAGATATCTGGTTCTCACAGACTTGTAACTTCTTCTTTAAGAAGCTCTTCTATCCTCCACTCGTCACCTGTTTTAATGGCACCTGTCACACGCCAAACTTCACTATGGCCAAGACCAAAGAGCTGTCGAAAGACAACAGAAACTAAATTGTTGACCTGCACCAGGATGGGACGACTGAATCTGCAATAGGTAAGCAGCTTGAAAAAATAGAACTTTTTGGTAAAAACTCTACTTGCCGTGTTTGGAGGAGAAAGAATGCTGAGTTGCATCCGAAGAGCACTGTGAATCATGGGAGTGGAAACATCATGCTTTAGGAGTGTTTTTCTGCAAAGGGACCAGGACGACTGATTCTGAAAGAATGAATGGGGCCATGTATCGTGAGATTTTGAGTGAAAACCTCCTTCAATCAGCAAGGTCATTAAAGATGAAACGTGGCTGGGTCTTTAAGCATGACAATGATCCCAAACACACCGCTCAGGTAACGAAGGAGCAGGCTTTGTAAGAAGCATTTCAAGGTCCTGGAGCCAGTCTCCAGATCTCAACTCCATAGAAAATCTTTGGAGGTAGTTGAAAGTCTGTGTTGCCCAGCAACAGCCCCAAAACATCACTGCTCTATAGGAGATCTGCATGGATACCAGCAACAGTATGTGAAAACCTTGTGAAGATTTACAGAAAAAGTTTGACCTCTTTCATTGCCAACAAAGGGTATATAACAAAGTATTGAGATGACCTTTGGTTATTGACCAAATACTTATTTTCCACCACAATTTGCAAATAAATTATTTAAAAATCAGACAATGTGATTTTCTGCATTTTTTTTTCTCATTTTGTCTTTGCCTTAGTTGAGGTAAAGCTATGATGAAAATGACAGGTCTCTCTCATCTTTTTAAGTGGGAGAACTTGCACAATTGGTTGCTGACTACATACCATACATTTTTTGCCCCACTCAAATGCTTTTTAGATGTCTGGTCTATGTCACCACTACTATGAACAAATCTGATCAAGAACAAAGCATTTATGTTTAAACCACCTTAAATCAGTTATGTTAAAAAACATTGTGGAATAACCTTTTAACATCTGCTTTCACTTTTACACAGTATAATATTGATCAAGTTGACTGTAAAACTCAATAAAACTGCACCTTGTTCCCCAAGTCACCAAACAATCCCAGCAGATGAGTTTTACCCAGAGAGCTACTACAACTGAAATGATTAGCGGTGCAATGTGCAATTTCAATTCAATGTCCGGGATTTTGTTTGAAGTATGAAAAGTGAAAATCTCAGACTAAATTGCCTTCTGCTGAGTTCCCTCAGCGAAAGCAATTGTGCTTAAATTGATTCTCCAGTTATAGCTAAATGAGTGTGAGTTCGCAGAGACTCTGTTTTATCCTGCCAATCCACCTAGGCCTTTAGCTAGCTACCCTACCAGCATTCCCAGCCTGTTACATAGCCATCCATACAGTACATCTATGTATTTAAGTTTGTACCAGTTTATTTTAAGCATAATACCTTGCACATTTTCCTGAAAAGTTGAAAATGAGGTTGAGTATACTCGGGTGACTGATGGGAGTGCCACTTTGATTTGGAATCGTCTTTAATAGTCTTTCCAGCCAAGCAATATCGTGCTGTTGTATTTAAAGATAGAATGTCATGCTAATGCTCACTGTTTATTGTCCCCCTATCTATTTGTATCACATATGAGTGATTTTAATTTACATGTCGACAATAACCTTGAAAAGAAAGCCAATGGACTTTATTAATATGTATTACTGTAATGTATTGATATTAAATCTGACAAAGAACAAAAGCCAAAATGTTAAGAAGAAACGATAATTTACTGAAACTTTACTGAATATAAATTATATTATTAATGTTTTAAAAGAGAGATCCCTTGCTCCAAAATGAAATCTAACAGTTCATAAAATGGTAGAGACATTAAATTATAGATCTGCCCTAGATTTAGTTGCATCTGTAATAGAAAAAAAGATGTCTAATCCTAAAAAAGTGTCATGGAAAAAATATTAAGTACAAAAACTCAAACAAAAATGTAGGAAGACTGAAATAATGTGGAAAAAAAGTAAACTGTTAATACATTATCAAATTCTAAAAGATTGCATTGATGATATTTATTATTATTATTATTGTTTATTGTTTATTATTATTATTATTATTATTATTATTATTATTATTATTATTATTATTATTATTATTATTATTATTATTATAATGGCTTCCGGCTCCATGAGCACTTGTGTGGGAGTGCCTTTAGTAATGGACAATTAGTAATTAATACAAATTTCACATAGTCTAATGATTCTTAACTGAATAGTCCTAAGGGAAACAGAAATAAAAGTGAAATTGTTAAAAGGAACCTGTCACAGATTAATAATAATAATAATAATAATAACAACAACAACAACAACAACAACAACAAGTATATTTATATAGCGCCTTTCACAAACCCAAATGAGACAAATCTATGAGCCAAAGAAATGCCCACTGTGTATATTTGTAAAGCAACAACTTTCAGAAAACAATTTGTACATGCATTCATAGCTCGCAGATCAGGCAGCTAATCACTTCCAATGTTACTGCATGGCTAGCTCTTCACTTTATTTTCTGAAAGACTTGCCACCATAAACTACAAATGTAGGTTTCTGCTTGTAGTAAACACCTTTAAAACATTTCTTTGCATGCAATCATAGTTTATATGTTGAAATATTGATGTGTCTCGCTAGGTTCACAGCTACATCAAACATGTTTGCTAATTTGACATTAGGTTTCCATTAACCTGGTTCACAAGCTTCTTGCTCTGGCTCTCTCCTGGGTGGGATACGACAGGCACCGTGAGGGTTCCTACAGTGTTGGAACTCATAAATGTGAAGTGACATATTCTGACATTTTGGATCTCTGTCAAACCACTGAGGAGTAGCTGCTGTCTGGCATGCAGGGGTTGCCTTTCTGTTAGTTTGCGTGCCACTTCCGGTCCACTTTGGGGTGGATGTGATCAAAATCACAGTCCCAAAATTGATCTTGAGAGGAGGAAACCAAATGCTAATAACATAAGCTCACTCATCACTACACAAAAATGCTTTCATTTTGCGCAGGACAGCTATTGAACCTCACCTACTGTCTACCACAGATCCCTGACAAAGTGTAAGACACATGCTTATTTTAGCATGTGTTGCTAAGCTAATCAGGCAAAGTGAATATAAAGGGTATGGTTAGGTCTCTTTAAGAGGCCTGGGCAGATCCATGCATGTTAATTGTACTGGACAGGGGGACCCAGAGAGGGAAATGAATCTGTAATGTGTGCGCGCGTGGTGGGGTGAGCCCAATGCCAGTCGTCTAATTGCTTTCACACAGTCTTGATTGAATTAGCCGGCCAAGCCTGGGCCTTTAATTGAATTGCGAAGTCTGGGGATGCTATGCCAAGTCCTCTATCTGTCTCTATGCCGAAGGCAACGGCTCAACTCTTTCATCGCCCTCTGAGTATCGATGATTGCTGCTAAATAGGTTGGGCTGCTGTAGGTAGTGACCAATGGTGAAAAGCTTTAAGGCTGACCATTCCAACAAGTGCTGAAAATGTCAAGCCATGATTAGAAAGATTTACTATGTTATTAGTATCGTTACTAGATTAACATGTGGTCCCAAATCTTTTTTCTGGGATTTTAGGGTAGGCATAATGTAAAAAAATATATAGTTTTTCATGATACATTACACACACACACACTCTTCTCCATCACAGCTGGACCTTTCCCCTTTCATCGAACACAGAAAACCCCTCTGCTCTTCACTCGTTGTGTGCTTTCAGCACTTTTTTCTGCTGCGCTAACAAAACTTAACATCCCCTGCCCCTCCCCTTACCATCCCCCCTTCATCCTTTCTCTTTTGCAGTCACACACACATACACACCTCTCCTGATTGTCTCTTTTAATATAGCTTTCATTAAAAGCAGCAGTTTCAGGCTGGCTTTAGAGCTCTTGAATGGACAGCCAGTAAAAAAGGAGGTCCTACTAGGTTGACGTTCGGCCAGCTTCACAGACAAAGCAATCATTTTGTACAGGGAGGATATGTGTGTGTTGTCTGGAGCATTTGGGTGCTGTGTGTGTACATGTGAGAATAGGTCATGGGTTTTGTTTTATGTGTAATAGCTGTGATTTTAAGTGGATTATTCACTGCATGAAGCAAACAGTGTGCTAGTGGGGTCATGGAGAAGCCAACTCATAGCTACATAGCTAACATATTAGTTGTTAGTAGTAATGTAATGGTTGTAGACAAACACCAAAATTATAATATATGTCTCGATTTTGCGATAATCGATATATCATACGACAATTACATACCGATATAACACAGAAATACGGCATAAGTAACCCCTTCGTCACTTGGCAAGTTGCACTACCATCTTCAACATAGCCAAACGAACACTGCACAGTGCATTGCTCCCCATGAAACATGCAACGAAACATACAACTAATACATTCTCTCAGCAGGTGCAGGCTTTCTCTATATTGCGATGTGATGGTGGGGTGTTTACCCACTGGTCACTGGTAGTGTCATCCAATTACTACAAAATAAGTGCAGGAAAGAGATGCACAGAGACACGGCCGTCACAAAATAATCCACTCTCTGTACTGTCAACGTTCTAAAAGCCAAACTCAGACTTCACCTTCAACTTTCACCCAAGAAAGTTTAGAGCATAAAACAAGCTGTTGAAACTACTTCTTCAACTCTCACCCAAATCTCCTGCACTCAGTCTAACAGCGCCACCCAGGGGACAGAAGTAGTGACGCCGGTGAGTCAACTTGTCAGAGAATGTATAGTCATTCTTGCTTGAGCAAGGATGACGAAATATCACATTATCGATATTGTGGCCCACCCCTAATATATAAATATATATTTATATACAATCTGATGCAAAAGTTTGGGCACCCCTTGATAAATGATTTTGTAATTTTGTATTCAAAAAGATGTTAACACTGTCTCTCTAAGACATGGAAAAAATACACAATATTTTCAGCAAACATTGATGCATAGTTTTATGCCATACATTTAACAAAAATGAAAAACAAAAACATTTTTATGGCAGTGTGCAAAAGTTTGGGATCCCTAAGAGTTCTCAAGTCTCAGATTATTTTTACAAGTTTTCAGACCTTAATCAGCTCTTTAGATCTGATGCATGGCAAGATCTAATTTCAGCTGGTGCCAATTTCAAAGCTTTACAAACTCTCTGACTCTTTAAACCTTGTGCACACAATTGTGGATACATTTAACATCCACTCAACAATCACTCAACAACGTTTGCCAGAGACCATCTGGGTGATCCAGAGGAGGAATGGGAGAATGTGGTGAGATAAGATCAAAATGGATCAAAATGCCACCTGTGTAGTAGAAGAATGAATGAATGTCGTTTCCCTTCAGCTTTTTTTGCTGTTTCGTTTGAGGGTTTATTCACTCAGTGTTTGTCTTTGTTATGTACTGGATTAATTTGTCTCAGTTTGGACTATATGGACATATGCTGCCACTATTCCCTTCATTTTGGTCTGGATTACACTCTTCTGAGCTAGTTTGTATTGCTCTGGGTAGCCTGTGTATGCTAAGCAGTAGCTCTGTATGTGCTCCCTCCTGCTTTCCCTGTTGACATTGCAGGTGAGTGAGTCGCCCCAAATTCTCTCATTCTCTGTTGGCAGTTTTCTCCTGGTTGTTTACCCCTTCAGTAATGTACGGGTTGGTACTGGGTTGGCAGAGTTCTAGCTGACTGTTCGCATTCTAGGCTACATTCAGCTTGAACCCAAACCCAAGTTTGGTGAGCTATGTATGGAGAAATACATACACCAGACACATTGCGCATTGTGGTGAAGGCAGGAGACCAGGTTGGCGGCTTAACATGGAAGTAAATCCATTCTACCTTTCAAGGTGAGAGGCGAGTTTGGTGAGCTAACAGGGTTTGACTTTATATACAGTGGATAAAATAATTATTTGACCCCTTGCTGATTATGTAAGTTTACTCACTGACAAAGAAATTATCAGTCTACAATTTTAATGGTAGGTTCATTTTAACAGGGAGAGATAGAATATCAAAAAGAAAAAAGAAAAAAAGAAAATTCAGAAAATCACATTATATAAAATATATAAATTGATTTGCATTTTATTGAGTGAAATAAGTATTTGATCCCCTACCAACCATTAAGAGTTCTGGCTCCAGACTGGTTAGATTCTCTTAATTTCAACTTGTCACCCACATTGAAGACACCTGTGTCAACTCATTACCTGTATAAAAGACACCTGTACACAGATTCAATCAATCAGACTCCGACCTCACCACCATGGTCAAGAACAAAGACCTGTCTAAGGATGTCAGGGTATTTTTTAAATGATTAGAAGAATATTTTTACTTTTTGTTCAATTTATGACTTAAACAGTATCTATGCATCAATGTCTGCTGAAAATATTGTACATTTATTTTCATTTCCTGGAGAGACTGTGTGCACATATTTTCAATTAAAAATTATCGAAATATGTTATTTATCGAGGAGTGGCCAAACTTTGCATAAGACTGGTACTTCATTAGAATATACAGTATATACAGAGAGAGAGAGAGAAATGCTGCTCCAAATTCAGTGACAGGGTGTTCAGGCTACATGCCTCAGATAGTTTGAGCGCTTTTCTAAGCCACAGGATTTTGATAGCTGCTAAATATGCTCGAGCTACAGGATTCTGATCCTGGGTAAATATGCTTGAGCTGCTCTGTGTTCTTGATGGAGCATGCAGGCTATGTGGGTTCTGTGTGGATTCAGTTGAGGTTAAATCTGTTTCAGCTGTGGATTTCCTGTGACTGCTAAGCATCCTTGAGCCACAGAATTCTGATCACTGCTGAATGTGCTTGGTCAATGGAATTTCGATAACTGCTAAATGTGCTCAAATTATTTAAAAGTGTTGCGAATGTAAATATAATTTTGATAAAAATAAATTAAGAAAGTATGTTTTTTATTTCATTGTAAGTTGTAATGCAAGTTGTATTGCAAATGTTCATAGTGTAGTTTTTTTTTTAATCTCATACCGCATATGTATAGTGGGGTTGATTAGGGTGCAGCTTTCCCAGATTTCAGATTTTAACTGAAAAAGGGGTGTTACTAGAAAGAAAGTGGATGTATACCACTCTATGTGTGTTTAGTAGCCAATCTCAGCTTATAGCTTTACTTTTTGCATGACATAATTGGTGACAGTATGTGATTAGTCACTATGTGATTATTCACTGCTCAATTGATTTGCATAAAGCATTTATCCCGAATGAGAGAGCAGTACACTGGACTGGCCACATCTAAAGTCCAAATATCCAATATGTCAAACTATTAAAATAATACAATAATTTTGCATGACATTAACATGTATATACTGCTTAAAAAATCAGCAGTGCCAAACTTAAAAGGCCTTCCGCCACCCCTGTCTTATAGATTAACATCTCGTAGTCTTAAGTGTTCAGGCAGCCATGATGGAAAAGTCAGTCCTTGTGTTGTGTTTGTGCCACTAACTCCTCCAATGGACGCAGATGGAGGAACCATATCCGGTGGCAAACACCTTCTGTCCAGCACACACACATGCACACATTCTCACTCAAATGCAGCTCGTCTGTGGCTGGAGGTACTCTTTAGTGCCCACATAAATCAGTGTGGATGAAATGCTCTGGAAACCTTTGAAACAACCAGCAAATTACCTGCAATAAAATCTGACTGGTGTTCTGGCACCTCCAGCACTGCCTCACAATGTGAGTTTTACACACTGGGTCCACACTAAAGCCTCCAATTACACTACTGTTCCTTTTCTTAGTGTTTTTCTTTCCTTTTTGGTCTGTCCTGGTTATTAAAAGTAATAAACACAAGTGAGAGAGTGGGCTGGTCACAGTTTGCCATCGTTTTTTGCTCGTTTTAGTAGCCATTTTTAGAAAGCGACAGCTAGGTTCTTGTTTGACGCCGGAGCCTGGAAGCACTTTGAGGTGATCTGGAGGTTTTTGACGGACCTACTGCAAAATTAGACCTGAAGTGTTTATAAATTCCATTAGACTGCTTCGACTTTCCTTTTCTACCTCACTTAATAGCGAATTTCATCACATCTGTCAAAACTGACATATAAGCAAAAATGTCTCAAAAAAGCGTGTATTTGTTTAATGTTATAAATAGGAACCGTCAAACAAGAAAAGACCAAAGTAAGGCCTGCACTGTGAGTATTCCTGTCCTTAATCGCTCCACGTAGCAGCAGGCACCAAGTGGAGTTGTCAAAAAAACAATACAGTGGCTGCAGATCTTGCATTTCAAGCAAGTGAGGGGAGATTGTGATCAAACAAGTCTGACAGTTCCAATGTGGATGCTGATGGAATCAAAGTGCTGGTGTGCTTTTTAATCAGCATTTTGCCTGTCCCTAGGCTACAGCTGACACTGCTTTGCTCTTCATCCTCAAATAAGGAAGACTTCTTGTTCCTACAGCAGCATAGGACCCTGTTTAACATTTTTAAAGCAACATTTCAGCCAAAATGTTTCCCCTTATCCCAAATTAAATTAATCAACAAAGATGTGTGTTGTTTGATGTTTGCTTCTTTAGTTTTGCACTGGAGCTGTGAGGTAATGGAAGCTTTAAGCCAGCAATGAGTGTGGTTAAAACTGCATGTCTCTGACACTGGGGGTGTGTGTGAATGTGTTGTTTAATGTGCAATTCCCAATTCAGAACCAGTGTCACGTTTACATTTAATTATTTGGCTGACACTTTTGTCCAAAGCGACTTCCAGGTTCAGGAACAATCAAGCAGAAATTCAGACATGACAATACTGATGTGAGAGCTACAAGGAGTTCAACACGTTCCTCTTAGTCGTAGAAAACAGTGCAGGTGCTACAACAGTGCAGATGATAAGTGCTATAACAATGCTATCTGAATGAGAAACACATTCTACGCTGTCGTTCAGTGCTTATGATTAAGTCTAAACAGACGGTAAGTGCTACAGCATAAACAACATGGTCTATTCATACGAGTCCAGGACAGTCTTCTTTGTCATAAATGCTTCATCATCGGCTGATGTTAAGTTCTTTAAGTGCTTCTTTGCTTATGAAAAGGCACGATGCAAGTACCATATTGAATAATATTGTTGCAAGTATATATTATTGCAAGTAGTATGAACACAAGCAAGTATAAATGGGAAACTGTGAGATCTGTAGATTGATTAGAATTGATTGATTGGATTGATGTATTTGATTAAAGTCTGGGTTAAAGTAAACTTTCTTGTTGTGTTTAGATGCTGAGGTGGTCGCGGAGCAGTTGAGTCTTGAGGTGTTTCTTGAAAGTAGAAAGAATCTCTACAGTTGTGATGTTTATTGTTTATTAAACATTAAAATCAGAATCAGTTTATTGGTTAATTATGTTTGCACACACTGATGGTGATGGTGTCTCTTTAGTAGTTAAACGAATAAGAAATATATTAAAAAAACAATTAAGAACAAATAAAAGATGATATATAATAAATAATATACACAAGCACAGTGTATGGAATGTGAAGTACACATTATACCGTATACACAATATACTGTATGCTTGAGTGGTGTGGTACAATGTGCAACACACAATATGCATTACAATATACTGTGTATGTACAATTATACATAGCGTATGTACTTTTTTACACATATTTATATACAGTTTACAATAATAGTATGCATTATACAGTATATCTACAGTATAAATGTAATATAATATACAATATAAGTATGTTCTATAATATACAGTAAGCAGTAATCTATATACCGGCAGTACAGTTACGATACAATATTTTATGTAAGTTACAGGGGATATAGAGATTAGACAGGGAGGTGGAAGGAGCTGTACTGTTAACTGTTCATGAGGGTGATGGCCTGAGGGAGGAAACTACCCCTGTGTCAGACAGTCTTTGTGAGCAGGGACCTGTTGCGTTTGACTGAGGGATACAGCTGGAAGAGGACATTACCAGGGTGAGATAATCTTCCAATGATTTTATTCTGCTGTCTTCACTGTACAATGCAGTCTGTCCTTGTTCTATTTCATGGCATCACTGCACACAGGACAGATTCAATGACTGCAGTGTAGAGTTGGCAGTCTGACCAAACTTCCTCGGTTGTTGGAAGAAGGACATCCTCTGCTGAGTCTTTTTAAGGATGAGGTTGGCATTGGCCTCCCATTTCTCTGGAGGTTGAGGTCCCCAGAAACTTGAAGAACTCCACATTTGTTTAAAATAGTGAGGGGGAGCAGATCAGAGGGTTGTCTCCAACCCACAGTTTTGTGGGTGTTAATCTGCGATGAGGAGAGGAATTGAAGCAATTAAGCTAAAACCACAAATATTGACCGACTCAGGTACTTTAGTGACACAACTGTCGATAAGAAAGATTGATCCCTGGTGATGCCACAGTAATCAGGTGCTGGGAGTTCAGAGGATCATAACTGGCCTCAGTCCCTTTCTTCTCCTCATCACTCAGATTGATGCAAGCTAGCATGGGCGAATCTTAGCTAATGTAACAACTGGAGTTTAGGGCTGTCTTCAAAGTGTGTTGAGCTATCAGGATGACTTTGAATTAATGACAGAGAGAAAAGATAAAGTGACCCTTCACATTTCCTGTGATTGGGGAAGAATTTTCCAGAAAGTGGATGTGGGCATGACAGAATAATTAAGTAAAAACGTATCTATATAATTATTTATTTTTCAGAAATTGCAAGGTAGATGGTCATTTTGTAGCCTGTATTCTAAATGTTCAACGCTTTAGAGCTTGTTTGCCAGCTTGCTTGGATGGTACCATCTGGAAGCATGTAACAAGACTTATAAGGTCATACCCAAGTACCAAGGCTTAGAGTCACGCATAGGGACCCCATATGCTGTTGACACTGGCACTGTGTAAAAACTTGACTCAGTACCAGTTGAAGTTTAAACATACAATAGTTTGCATAAGATTTGGTGACCTTGGTGAAAGTATTAGAACCTTTTAGAAACCGTTATGTTTGTCAGGTATTTTTCAGGAAGTAGGCACAAGGGTTGAATGTCAGAATGTTTAGTCATGAAAATTAGGCATTAAACAAAACACACGAACAAGAATCTGACACAAACATTAACCCTACAATGAACCAACACTGACCAGAACAAACACAGGGCTTAAATACCATACATAGCACAGAACACCTGGGTGTAGGCGGAGATGAACAGATGACACCAAGTCCTAGACATAATGAACTAAGCCTAAACCTAGACACAGAAACATGTGGCACTTTAAAACAAACTAAACATATGACAATTTTTTGGTGAATACTTCTTAGAAATACTTTATTTATCTTCCTGATTATATTGTTCATTTTCTGTCCATCAGCTGTGAGCCTAACATCTGGGGCCTTGTCACTCATAGTAGCATAGTGCCAACACCATGGTTTTACCATCAGTGGTGAGAATGGTTCACCAACCAAATTATAATTTGTCAGCAGAGGTCATATGGCTTACCTGGTGTTTCCAAGTAGCCTGCATAGTTTTAACTTGTGGATGCTACTTTTAGCAATTGTAAAGCTACAAAGTGCAGCTAAGAGGGAGCTAAGCTTGCTTTTATTCACTCTTCCGCCTGTGTGCATGCTTTCCTCTGTTTGTGCAAGTGTATAATTTACTCTCAGTGTTCTGTGTTCCCTCCTTGGGCATAGCGCCACCTGTAATTCCCGTGGCTGCGCTGTTGAGGGGTTTTCGAATAGTCTGAAGTTTAGGCTCACTCTAAGATCCACACTTCATTCAGTGACTCTATTGACACTTTGCTTGAATGTAGAAGCCTCATATTTCACAGCATTTACCATTCTTTTGCTCATAAATCATAAGAGAAGGAAAACATGTCAGGACTAATATAAGCTGAAGTGCTTTATCGCTTCGGTGCTGTATACTTTCTTCCATAACGTCCCCCCCGTCACTTTTAGACATTTATTAAAGCCTTCTTATCCACATTGAATTCTGGTGTTGAATATTTAGCCACACTTTTAAACCGAGAGGCCTGTGTGTGTGTGTGTGTGTGTGTGTGTGTGTGTGTGTGTGTGTGTGTGTGTGTGTGTGTGTGTGTGTGTGT
>JBBIGC010000131.1:12019522-12043931 GCA_037576955.1 Lepidarchus adonis | reverse complement strand
CACACACACACACACACACACACACACACAAACACACACACACACACACACACACACACAATTTACCCCCACCTTTGCCATTTGTGCACCTCTCATCCATCCAGTCAGCTGTGGAAATCCAATTAGCACAGAATGTATGGGGAGAGAGACTGTGTTTACCATGCTCACAAAACTACATGCATGCTTTACAATGAAAGGAACAAAAACACTTCACACTTTCTTTCTCTACAGGCACACGTAGTGAAGGCCCGTTCTGAGCCATGTATGCCAGCTAAGATTCCCACAACTGTGTGAATTTTATCAGGTCCGTTGTAACTGGTTATTCACCCGTCTAGGTGTACACTCTTTCATGTGCTGGTTTTTATCAGTGTGACATGAAAAAAAAACCTTTAAACCAACATTTCAGAACAAGATCTAGCACCAAAAAAATTGTGACAATTACCTATTTTTAATAGTGACTGATGGTCACTTCCATAATCAGTTGACCAGTTGTTCAAAAAAGAGCTAATAATCATAATCACAATCATAATCCGTTAACTGTTTTCTAAGCATTGTGCCAAGCCATGCACCACACCCAGACACCCAGCTGCTTTCACCACTAAACCTTGGCACCAAGTCTCATCACGCAGCTACAAGAACCATGAGTTTACAGCATCCGTCATTAACATCGGTGCTGTCAGAATTCTGGAGAAAAGTATGATGACCTTTATGGGAAATTTTGCAAGGTGAAAGCATATGATCACATGATTTAATTTATGCATGAAAATAACTTCTTTATGCATTAAAAAGCTGTAGATTAATGCAGTAACTATACACTTTATGGTCAACCAGTTCATTAGATATAAGTCAATTATACAATCATCAGAATAATTACAATCATTGCTCCCATACTCAAAAACAGTGAACATTTTATAATGGGCGGGCGAGTTCAAATGCTCTAAAATGTATCACATTCAAATCAAGACATAGGTCTAGCAAATTTATATAAAGTATAAAACACATAAAACACATGTATATCACACTAACATTTTCTAACTTCAAATATATATAATCCTCCTACTGAGTAGTATAGGGTTTTTGGGTAGTTTGATAACAAATAGCTAATTTTAAGGGAAATATAATAAATTGTAGTGGTATTGGCTGATAATGATGCCTTTACTGGACATGTGATTGGTAAGGATGCTCAGTAAAGAGCCTCATGATTGGTAAGAGGGAGTACATTTTTTAAGTAGTATCTTTTAAAAAATTTAATAGTTCATTGATTTATTTATTCTCTGTTTTGATCTCTGTGATGGTACACTGCCATCTTTCTCTCTGTCGCTGCCTTTTTTCATGTGAGAACAGTTTGGTTTCATTGTAGAACGGTGGGCCGGCAGGTCTAATGAGGGCCGACGGGATGTTTATGTAACCCCAAAGCCCTCCGAACCATGAGCAATTAAAGGCCTGACCCGGACCGCTTCTGTAAACGAGTGCTGCCCTGGCCGGCTTTTTCACAGCTCCATCTCACACCAGCCTCAGACCACTCTAATACGAAGTGACGGCCACTCTGTAAGAGAGGGCACAGATGGCCAGCATCCCGGGACGGGGGAAGTGGGGTGAAAAAAGGGCAGCAGGGGCAAACGCATGGGGCAGAAGTGTGGAGGGGGGCCTTCAGAAATATTTACAGTGCCATAAGGTTGCTATTAACTGTGCCTTAAGGAGCACGAAGAAGAAAGATATTTGCGGAGGGAAATAAATAAGCCTGGTTTTTAAGTTTAACGAATGGACACGAGCAGAGCAATGCACTCCATGACTCTCAAACCATTTAACTGACTGTAAGTCACAGACGTACACCGTTCATGGCTGTTGTTTATGGGAACAGAGTGCACTGCTTCTACGCTTCAACCCCGAACAGTGCAGTTCACATTGCCGTGCAAGTGGGCATTACCAAGTCTGTGCAATTATCTGGCAACTGAGAAAATGGTCCAAGCTAGCTAGCTTGCTAACTATAAACAGAAACAATGCAAATGTTGACCTGGTTATGCCAGATAATTAGAGTATAGTGCTGTACGTGGATTTGAACTTTCAGGGGTCAACACAGCCAGTGATGCTGCTCTGACATGCATAGTTCTGCTGAACCTTATGCTGAGTTTTACACATGAAATATAATTTAATAATTTAATATGATTAAAATAAATAAATTTTGCTTGTGAATACCCTCAAGATTTGTCCTTTTAGCATTTTTAGGCATGTTTTGGTTAATGAGAATTGAATAAAAACATGAAGTAATCAGCTAATCATGGACAGGATTCTTCCTTCTACAAGCAGTATATATTTCCATTTTTATTCATGCTAGCTATACACAATAGACTAGCCATATGCAAGTCTATTTTGAGAATATTTAACAACTCGACACAGTTTAAAGTAAGTTTGTGGCCATTTAGGCAGTTTCCTCAAAGCAAATGAGCTTCCATTACTTACTCTTGTAGATTTGGACATCGGCATTCAGGGTAAAGAGGAAAAGAGTGTACATTTTATTTTTTTTTCCCCCAAGCTATTTCTTTAAGCCCCAGATAGCTGTTCCTGGCTATTGATGTAGCCATTTATATTGAGACACTCTAGTGTAATGTGGAGGGACTCTGTGGCGAACCCCCAGCAGTCACTGCGCTCTGAACAGAACCAGCATGCTTCCCTGCTATTAGTTTAGCGATTTGTCTTAATTATGGCACTCCAGCAGACCCAACAAGGCCTTATTGAAGACAGGCACAGTGTTTTATTGAGGCAATTTAGCGAGGCAAACTGGACTGAAGGCCGCGAGCTGTAAGTGGTGGCAGAAAAGTGTGTGTTTTTTGTATTTTGGCTGGGCAGTGACACACACAAAGCCGGCTTTTACCTTCTCCTTTTGCTAGCCTCTCACTGCCCTTACCCTGCAGCTCAGTACCAGCAGGTCAGACAGGGTTAATTTGTCGAATTCACTCTGACTACACACACAAACACCCACACTACTTACATAAAAGCTTAATATCACAATAGTTCCCCGACTTTTTCTCAAATTATCACTTTATTTCAAGCTTGATCTTTTAAGACATATTTTAAATGTATTGAATAATTAGCATTATTGTTGCAAAAAAATGGTTCTGTTCTCATTGTGCATCATGGACTGTTTGCAGTCAGGAATGGAGAAACCAACAAACTGCTGTAAAATCAGATACAGCAAGGAATGTGCTAGTACAGCCTGTGAAGAACATTGTGAAATAATTACATCCTTCAACCATCATGTATATGAATATTGTTATGTAACAACTTGCGCTGTGGACCTTGATTTTGTTAATGGCTTTTTTAATAAAGTAGCCTTAAACAAAGAAATAAATAAGTAGATAAGTAAAATACACCCAGCGACATTAGATCTGCTGAGTCTTTCGCAATATTCAAGAAGCACTTAAAGACTCAGCTAATCCACACTTAGCACCTAACACTAACAGACATACACATTAATTGAAATTGCCTAGAAAATAGTAATGTTTCATTCAAGCTTCATGTTGGAGCACTTGCCATGTATTTAAGAAGAAATTTGTTGTCCTGCACAGATAAAATGTCCTGTACCTTGGACGTCACTTTATACATCAGCCAAATGAATAAATGTAAATGTATATGTACACACATACATATATACAACTCAATTTTTTAAAATTGTATATATATAGGGATGTCATATTTTGTAAGATATGTTGCGTAATAGTATTTTTGGTACTGAAACACTCCCTAGTAGAAAGCTAACATAAAAATTACAACGTATATTGTTTAACCAACAAATTGTATTGGTTAGTATTCATGAATCATGTATCTCTGTGCATTAACGCGTTGGCAATGAGTTGATCAAAGCTTTAAAAGCATCTGAATCTGGTGGAGATAAATAACACTACAGCTAAGCTCTACATGAGCTAAACTCAAAAATCAGATACCCCTCACGATTACTGCACACAGTTCTGGATACATGACCACCAACTGTCACATTCTCATGTTTGTGGTTCTTCCAACCGTTTGGCCTGTTTTGTATCCACACACATGCACATTAACAGGCATGGAAACATGCTGGAGCAGAGCAGAAAAGCACAGATGAGACAGAATGGGTCTGTCCAGCCTGCCCATTCACTCTGAAAGTTTTATTAGCACAGTGTGTGATGGATCAGTGGTGATGTGTGATTTGTCTGACACACTGGAGAAGATACACACTGAGGAAGAACCTCTCCGGGGGTCTCGGCACTCCCCTGCATTTCTAAGAGAGAGGGAAAATAAAACTGTACGTCTCTTTCCCTTCCCTCTTTCAATTTTTCAGCACAGAAGGACCTCTTTCTTGAATGAAAGCAGATCATGGAAGAATGGTCCACTTTGATTAGGAATCATTTGGAAAAGATTCAGTGCACCATGAGAACTTATTTTATTTACTTTTATTTGTTTCTTTTAGTACGATTCAGAATTAACTTGGAAAATACTGCAAATATACAAATGCCACTTCAGAATCAGAATCAGAAACCTTTATTAATCCCGGGGGGAAATTGTTTAAAATTGTGGTTTTATGCAATTATACTTCCTCTCCTTATCCCTTAAATGCCAGTTTTGTTACTGATGTGAATGAGCTCTGACTTGACCACTCTGCGTTGAGTGAGCCTCTTTCAAAAAAGGAGCTTTGGCTTTAAAATTTATATTTCTTGATGCTGTTGTTCTTCAAGGTTCTTCAAGTTTGGAAATCCCCCATCAGGAGAATCCCTCTTCCACAAAACCTTTAACCTGTACTCTGTACAATTTTGGCTATTATGACTTTGTAAATTAAAATAATAAACGCTCTGTAAAAAAATAAAAATATTTTGGCCACTTGAACTCTTCTTGAAGAACATCAGCACTCACAACATCAATTTTCACTGAAAACTGAAACTACTGTACTCTTAGTCTTGAATTTGGAAATATGTTGGTTTTTGTGACATAAAGTTTTTGCATGTTCGTTTCAATATTTTGGGGCAAATATTAAGACTATTTAATATTATTCTAGAATTAGAAATTAATTGTCATATTTGGGGTAAAATGCACAATGATTCAGAAAATACATTGACATTCTTACTTCTCCCTTTACAAAAAAAGAGTGAGAAAGTAAATTTGCAATAGAAATAAAAAACCTTTTAATTTCATTTATTTGGTTGCTTTTAACTAATTTTAATTCTGAATTTAAAGTTGAGTCAGATCAATGCATTTTTATTCAGTTTTGCTTTAGTCAAACCAATAGCTTAGCAGGCAGTGGGTGTTATCTTAACAGAGGTATAAACTGGCTTTCCTACTAGTTCGGTCCCTTAATACACTGCATTTCTTCTTAGAGAATTAGAGAGATTAGCTGTGCTCTTTGTGCAGGAAGTAATTATCTGACCAAATAGCAGTTTCCTTTCTGTTTTTAGATGTTCAAATGGCACATACCCTTTTTCAGTGCTGAGAATTTCCAGTCTAATGCGCCGGCTCATGACAGTTGCCATACCCACGGGCTCAGAGCATTGGTCATCCTGGCTGTTATGATCTCTAGCCAAAATGATCTCACAGCCATTAGGTTTCTGCACGAGAGTCTGGCTTGCACAGATACACTCTCAGACCCATATGGCACACACGTCTGCCACACTGCGGCATCCCACACCACGCCATTCGTGCAGCATTTTCCAGCTACTGCTTGTTTAGCCATTTCATTAGCCCAAGGTGAACGCTAACATGTGGGTTAATACCTGGAGGAAACGAATTGGGGTTTTTGTTATCTATCAGGCAGAGGAGGCGAGTGAATTACATTATCGAGAGGTGGGCCTGCTAATCTGGCTCAGCCCCTATCAAGCGCTAGGGGAAGATTTACGACTTAATTATCTCCAAAATTGCTTTGGCGAGCTGCTGCTAAGGCCACCAGGGAGGTTTGCGCCGGTGGCAGTCTCTGGCACACAGCTGAGTGGCTCTCACCCACAGATGTGATGGCTCGAAGCATTCTTTTCTTTCATGGCCTTGACCCCGCTGTTGAATACTCTGCGATTGGCATGTTCGCCATCGGGCACAACTTGGTTTCCACCATGTTTTATACATCTGGGAAGCTGGGAGAAGCTTAAATTAATATTTGGTGAAAAATATTTCTGTATCATCTCTAAGTGCCTTCTTTATATTTTGCTCTAGAGCTATAAGGCTAAGGTAACTAATGAGTAATCCACTGATCACATGCTTGTTTGTTTTATGATTTTAAGGAGACTTGCTTACATGGTTGCTGGTACTAGGCAGGGTTAAATGTAAAATATAGATCTCATATAGTTGGAAAGGGTCGATTAGTATGTGCAAATAGTCATATTTTTGTTGTCCCATTGCAACATTAACAACAATTATTTGACATATTATAAAATAAATAGTTCGTACCATAACAGTATTTTTATCTTTATCACATGAGTTATGTGCATACAGTAAGTTACTGAATTCACAGAAATATTATTATTATCCCTTTTCTAGTGGCTGTAATATGCTGGGGTTAGCAATAAGATAACTATATATTCTTTATACGTTCTAAAAAGCATATGTTTTTGGATGTTTTAGCACAAATGCAGCAAAAACTTTTTTTTAAAAATTTATTGTTCTGAGAAATGTAATTTGTGGTCAAAAATAGAAAAATAAATTAATCACATTCATCCAAGACTCTTTCATACTAATCAATGTTAAAGTTTATTGCAAAAAGTTGGAACATTTGCACTTGACTGAATTGTTCATTGAGGCTGTGGAGATTTTTTCATTAGTATCAGAACGAAGTTGCTTGTTTCAAATAATTTTAATTCCTTCCAAAAATGTACAACTCTCCTTTACTTTTATATATAATTATATTTAAAGAGGAAAACTTCAGACACCTGGAACCTGTAAATTAGATATTTGTTTTAGTAAAACATACCACAAAAATATGTCAGTGCTTCCTCTTTGGTTATAAATAGCTGGATCTGAATACAGTTTTAAACTGGTTACTGAAATAAGTGTTTTTTTGTGGTTGTTTCTCAGCAGCACCTTCCACCATACTACTGCATGCATTGCATTTTAAGTGAGGGAGGTGGCTGCTGGGGTGTTGTGGTGGGACAGGGACAGAAGGTGGCAGCCAGGCCACATATGGAAGGTGTCAGGCAGGGTCAGGAGGGTGACCGGTAGGGGCAAAAGACACCTGGAGCGCTGGCAGCAGCCACGGACCTGCTTTAGCAATGGAGCGCACTCGCATACTGATGCCGTCACTGAGTGTCATTGGACAAAAGTACCATTAACTAGAGAGTAAGTATGCAGAGGAAGTTGCGGGAGTTGTTGATCTGTGCAGTGGCCAGCACGTAAAATATGCATTTAATTATGCAACTCTTTAACAGAGTGGAATCATAAACCTGTGCTGTTGCTTTCAGTCGGGATCGTAATTTCTAGAGCTAGCCATCTAGAAAATGAGCTGACATTTTTTACGTCATTTACATAAAAGTGTCAACATTTAAACACATGCTGGAACATCTTCTCTTATTTAAGATGCTGTATTTAAAACTCTATCATGTAATTAATGGTGATTGCATAATCCAACAGCCATAAATCTTATGTATTTTGCACATCTCAAAGGTGCAAGTAGAGAAATAAATTATTTACCAGGTAATACATGAGAGTGAGTGCTTTCCAGTGGGTTATTGGCACTAATATCTATATAGGACAACCTTGAATATATTATACCACAGTTTATTATTTATAATAATCTGTTATAAGATTTTGAAATTTATAACTACTTAGCAAACTTTGTACAATGCATAAGTGCTGCTCCATATAAACATAGCAAAATATTTATGATGTCTACACTGCAAACATCAACTCTGCAAACATACTTTTTGTAATTTGCTTAAATGCAATGTCAATACCTCACATATCACTTCTAATAAATATTAGAAGAATATTTCTCCACCTTATGGATACATTTCTTGTCTTTGGCTAGTTAAACTGGGTTTTGATAAATCACAGCTGGTCAAACTGCAGTATTTAAGGTGAAATGTCACCATGATGTGACACATCAAATATTGAAACATTAGAAATCATCATTGTTTCAGTCTTTTTATGCTCTGCCACATATTATAGTGATTATAGTGTTTGGTTTTGTCATTGTTGCTTTCTTGTGCCTCTTGCTGGTGTTATTTTTTCATCAGAACTGCTGTGCTGTACTTTGTTTGAGGTGCTGTTTTATAAGTGGCTGGTTGTCATTGGTGGAGAAGAATAAGTTGAGGTGAGGTTTAGCTCAAAGGCCCAATATTGGGAGATTGCTGCTCAATCAATTACGTTCCATAATTAACTGTGGTGTGAATTCTCTTATTAAAAACATTAAACATAATACATGTAACTTTCCTTTGACTTCTAAATGTTAACATTAAATAGACCATTTCCCACTGGCTTTTTTGATAGAATTCTACTCTAAAACTTAAGAACGTCTCACAAGCACAAACACTGGATTAAATGACTGGTCCTAGGAGGTACAAAGAAGCAAAGGCCAAAAACTTTAACCCCTCAGGGGACGTTTGCTCAATAATTTAGGCCATGACCTCCTGCAATCTCCTTAAATCCTTAAGATTTACCGTAAGGATTTTATAATCTTTACTCGTTTTATGCTCTGATGTGTTCTGCTTCTGGCATTTGACTCTGCGTGACCTGGGTTGGCTTGGAGTCAGCTCATGTATTGCCTTTTCTGTTACTGCGCTCACTTCAAACTGCATATGGAATATTTGTGTCGTTATCCATGCCTTGGCTTTGATTACATTTGGAACGGCTATTTCCTGTATTTCCGCTGCCACTGAGCTGGATGAGCGGTTTTATGTGACAGCGTGCTGAAGGAGTGAAGAGCGTTCCCCGAGTATGTTTACTACATCATCAGCAAAGGTGGTAATGCTTAGTGAAGACTGACAGCACCCATCAAATCGCACACACACACACACACACACACACACACACACACACACACACACACGATGAGGTATGATGCTGTAAGAGTTTTGTTTATTATCATATGAGAATAAGTCTGAATGTGGGTGAAATTCAGAATATCCAGCACATATATATATATATATATATGTTTTTTTTCCACAACAATTGGCCGTCTCACATTATATACACGCCCCATTCTATAAGCCGCAGACTCTAAGAATTCTAAGAAAAGCCGCCCATGTTATTAGCCACAGCGTTACTGAATTTACTGATCTGAAGTAAAAAGTTCTAACTTTGCACACCCCTGGAGCCCTTTGCAATTCTTTACAAGTAAACAGATAAAATTTTAACCTTACCGATACCATGCCTTACCGAAACATTCAATTTCAGAAACAAATGACGTTTTTTCTTTCCCGCTTGTGTCAACCTATAGCCTCTTTCACACAGGTGCAACCCTGAACTTTTCTAGACATTCCAGACCAGCAAACTCCAGTCCTGGTGAGCCCATGTCCAGCCCAGTTTGGAGATCTCCCTGCTTAAACACACCTGGTTTGACTCGCCTGTTAATCACCAGGTTTAGTGGGTGTATTTGAAGAGGGGAAATACCAAACTGTGCAGGACACTAGCCCCCTAAGACCGGAGTTGCCCACCCATGTTCTAGACAATAGCTTTATGAGAGAACACAAATCTGAATCATTTGGACAGGTCATTAAACAGGCTTTACTCTGCCAGGCCCCTAGTACAAAGTAACACAAAGTCTGATTAAGCCTGTTAGTGGATAGAGCAGGTCATTGTCCAGAGACTTCATAAGGAGTGTGTGGGTGTTTTGAGACAATATCATGTCACTTGCCCAAAACAAAAAACATATATGCCAAATTGTCAAGGTTAATGCTTAAATCATCAGACAAATTCAAGAAATGACTAGAGAAGGTTGTAACAATGAACCAACAACAAGCCCTGCCTTCTGTGTTCTCAACTCAGGCCGTCCCCTGCACGTAAAGTAGTACTTCCAGTATGTGAGAACTCATATATGCTGTGTGCTACTTCAGTGAATGCATAAGACATGTGAAAATGGCTTAAACATACTGCTGTTTTTGCCCGTGATAGCTACAGATTTTAAGCTTTATGCATATTCAACCATAATTAAATCAATGTCATCAGTCAAACATCACATTTTATGCCTTGGTTCTTTATTAGTGGTAATGTATGACAGCTGAGGTGTAATACTACCAAAGTTATGACTCCCCATTAGTTTTCAATGCAGATTTCATGTACATCAACTATTTCCATGTATTAATGATGTATGTTCTCTAGAACCTTTTCTTCTTTTTATAGCTTGGACCTGTCTTGAGTCTGTCACCTCCTTTTCACTTGTGGAGGTCTTTTCATGATTACACTGTGTACATAGTTGTGTGCAAATATGTGTTTTACAAATTAATTTGTTTAATAGACATAACATTTTAAGCAAAACCAAATAATAAATTCCAAAAGTAAATGTTATATACACAAATACAAAACTTTTGAAAAATCAAACTACATATATTTTTTTGCCAATTTTTAATGCTTTTGGACTTCACACCTTTGCCATTTTCAAGCCCTTGTAAAACCGGGTAATTAGTTTTGTCTTTTTATCTTTTGTTAGGTCTCATTTTAGTCCCAAAATTGAGCACACCTGAATTTAAGTCATTCCTCATTTGTCAAACCCTCTTTCAATTAAGTCACCTGAAAAATATTTACAATAAATGAATATTTTAAAAAAATGCTCTTAGAGAGATTATTTTTTATTAGATTACAGACTTGCAGAATAATTATGTGTAGACCCAAACTACAGCATGACTGTCTAATTAATTATGAAGTTATAAAGCTGAATGACATTTATAGTTTTGCAAAACAATGGTATTCTTGCATGCCATTCTCAAAAAACAAACGACTCACTTGCCTTTCAGACTGAGAATATTGACTTTCATGCATTTTACTTTTAGGTAACATTGCCTTTTTAGACTTTATTCCATTTGATTAAATGAAAATGTGGGACATCATTAAATGAAGTTCAAGATAGCAACATGTTTCTTTCCCCAGGGCATTTTCTCCAGCTTTTCTAAGCAGCAGTCATTATTCTACCCATTTGACCGCCCAAAACATACTAAGTGGTGCATTTCAGATGCTCTGGCGTCTAGACTGAACCTGCACCTAGTTCTGCATTTGCATGCAGTCTTAGTATACAGAAAAAAAAGAAAAAAACAAACTTCGTCTGGCAAGCGTCCCTCTCCGCCATCTGCAGTGGATTGTGGGTTTTATGTCTCCGCAGAGTTTCCAGTGCCGTAAAACAGCGCAGCGCGATTTCAGTTCATCAAGCTTTAAACCATCTGCACTGGAAAAGATTGGACATATTAATGGACTCATATACACACCATAAGCTAATTCAAAAATAGGCACTTCAGAGGCTTAAGAAGTTTGCAGACGCTTACAGGGAGTTTGTGTCTAATCCCAAACCCTCTGTGTGGTAACACCAAGAGAAGGAAATAAAGGGAATCTGTGGGTTACTGCTAGCCAATTACGCTCAGAGGTGGACAGAAGAAAGGGAACTGACCTTTTGCTTCAGATCATCTTTCTTTTGTTTAAACTTAATTTACAGATAGCTACAAAGGGTTTGACTCTAACAGAAAAAAGACCAGGAAAAAAAGGAAGTCGTTCATTAAGCCTCTCCACAGTGTGAGGGATGAGTTGGGTTTAACCCTTCTTCCTCCTGTCAGCTGAGAGGGAAATGAGGTAATGTTAGCTGCCCAGCCTCAAACTTCAGGCGCCTAAGGGCTTTATGAGGCCTTATGTGGGTCACGGCACCATCAGCAGATAATAGCAGCAATCCAGCACCAACAGACCAAACGAGGTGAGAAAGTCGGAGTGGGATTAGGCTATAGGATGGGTTTTGAAAAGTCTTTGAGCATGCTCATCCAAAGAAAAAGGGATGAAAAATCACATATGGATGGAATTTGCACTGAGTAATCAATGAGGAGGAATTTTAGTTCTGAAAGCAGAAGTGGGCTAAGGATTTTATTACCCAGGGAGGCAGACAGAAAACACAACAGCAAGAATTTTAATTAAAATCAGCATTTAACCCTTAATAAACTATTAGAGTTATGATTGTTTTGCAACATTAGCCCTATTTACAAGACAGTAAGATTAGATGGGTCTCCCCATCACACTATGCTACAATTTTGGAAGAATGGGGGGGACATCTTTTCTGCTGTTAATGCAAATATGACTGGACACTTGGATAAACATTAACTTCCTGTTTTTCTATGTCTGCTAACAGAAACTGTTAACCATCATTGCATCAAGTGATGGGTAGAAAAGTTAGTTAGTTCTTCCTAGACTCCAGGCCACATTTAGCTGTAACTTTGCTGGGTTTGCGATATCTTGATTGGTCAACGCTTACACCTGTGGTCTTCAAACAAGCCATCAGGTTTCCCATGAATATAATGCAACCCTGAGGATTGGTTTGAAGACCCCTGGCTTAGATTTTTGCGCCACTTCTCTTTAACTTTTAAATGTCTACTAAGTATTGTCATTCTGCTATGCTACTTATATTCAAACACATAATTTCATTGTTCTTTACACACCACAATAACTATTAGAATATCTCCTGCTTACAACACAGGTATATGGACTGAAGTTCAGAATCTATTCTTTTAGCAGAATTTTCACTTGTTTTTTGTAATTTATGAGGGAGAAACAGCTACTTTAATTTTACATTGTGCTTTTTCTTGTTTGCCTTTGTTTTCCTCTGTGCACACTTCTCTCTTGGTGGTTGGAGAGGTGGCTGTTGCCTGGGCAAACTGGAAAGAACGTTGCCTCGGGAAAGGAAAAGTTTTACAGTGGAAGCGGATGGGGGAATTTACGGGTGCTGACCTGATCGAGCTACCTCCAGCAGGCTCCTCAAAATCTCCACATTGCTCCCCATACCACAGCCCAGCTGCAAATGAGATCCACATGCACACACAGCCTTTTATATGGAGCCACATCCGAGAACCAATGAGATTCAGAGAAAAAGTCCCGCAGTCGAAGCCTCTTATTTGATGATTAGGCCATGGCTCTCTGTTCTGCATTCTTTGCCGTTTTCTCTCCTCATTGTACTTCAGTTCTCCAGGCATGGCACTCCATAAACTTACGACATTAGCAGAAAGTTGTTCGTTTTGGATCTGTTGACTTTCAAAGTGTGCTCATCATGGGGTAAATAGTGTGGAATTTGCTTGAAGTAGCGATGTCTTTAGCAGGCTATGAAAGAGCACATTATAGCAGCTGTGGCTCTTTTTCTTTTCTGTTTTTTTTATTTTTTTTATTCGTCTATGTTAAAATACCCATGTGAACTGAGACCACGGTGACGGTCATACAAGGTGACCCTCATAGAACTCACATTTGGTGCTCACCTAATTAAGCAACTTTTCATTTTTAATTTTAAGTTTTGGGAACAAATCCAATGGACAGCGCTGGGGGAATGCAGAAGTTTGGGGATTTGAGCTGAGCATAACTGGTCATAGTAATGGAGTCACATAACTGGTCAGGGTAATAAAGGCATAGAGATATTTATTTACCCATTTAGATGGATCAGAGTTCAGGAAATGGCTTCTTTATGCTTACAAGACCATGCCCCATTAAATCTCCATAAGCTTAAAATGCTAGAAGTAGCATTAAAACTGTATATTTTTATATCTCTCATGGAATTTGCTCCTGAACATACATACATGGCAATGAAAAGCTCTGCTGACATCGGGCACTAGGACGAGTTGTTTATTTTCTGAAGTACTGTAAGGACTTTCCAAGTCTTTATGCTAGAATGGAGCACAAAGCACAAGTGTCTGTCATGTTAGATACAGGCGAGGAGCTCAAGCAACAAGAAATCAATGCTGTCTCAATTAATACTTACACTAAATACTACGCCCTGTACACTATGCACCCTGATTTTTCACTCTACACTGTGTAGTGTGCTGTATGCATGATGTTCTGACACTACAAAGCATGTATTATATTCATGCACTACTCTGGGCACTCTGTGTCAATTTCAAGAACTGACTGTTCACTTGCTGTCTTTTATATCCCACCCCCTGACAGGTGCCAATGAAATAAAATAACTTTATAGGCAGTATTATTCACTTTACCTGTCAGTACTGTTTATTTTATGGTCGATCTATGTATGTGTACATTATACACTACATTCTCTAACTATATACACTATATTCTTATACTATACACTGGATTCTCTAATTATATACACTACATTCCAATCCTCCGAGTGGAACATGTGCATATAGCTAGCAACAGTCTGTCTCGCTGTATTACCATAAAGCATTTAGTAGCCATTTAACTGCATTCTACTACCATATATTTGCTGCCAACTGCTTTTTGTCGCAAGTCTCACAATGCAACTCTCTCCACTTCTTTTCCGCCTGTATTACCCATCTTTTTTCCACCTGTTTTACACACCTATTTTCCCAAACCAGACACTACATAGTCCACAATGCATTGCTCCCAATGAAACACACCAATCCCAACTTGGAGCACAAACGCTGAAATTGTTTGGGGTTTTTTTTGGAGCTAGCAACATTACACATTATATTCTTACACTATATTGTACTATATACTATACTATTTAACTGTACCATTTGCATTGTGTTTTTGTATTGTCTATGTATTGCTTTTGCATGTCTTTGAATGTAATATCATTTCAGATTGAAAAATCTTGTTATTTCACGATACAAACTTGCAGAAGTGTATGCTTCCTTCACTTGCTCGACACCTGACATGTTCTGACTGATCAAATGCATTACAGTACATTTACCTAAACAGAAATGACAAGTTCCATTTCTGTCTCTGACATAAACGTACATCTCCTATATAAACCCCACCAATTTTATCACCAAGTATATCTGTTTCTCCTTAACTGTTTGCTTCTGTTTGCATCAGCCAATTTGAACTGCAGCTTCCTCTGGTGTCTCCTCCCATTCCACTGTGTACGGAGGAGTCTGTGGCCGCTGAGTGCAACGGTGTGAAAAGTACCCCATGTATTTTTGAGCACATCTTCTGGGTTTAACAGTACATCCTGTTACTTTTCCTAGTGTGAAGACACTACTTGCACTCAGTGGCCAGTACATTAATAAAGATGTTCGTTTGAGATATAGTTGACATAAAATCTGTTTCCCCTCCGTTGTGATTCCAACCCCTTCTTGTCTCTTGGTGTCTGGCAATCGTCTGTCCTTAGCTGGCTTTTTTTTCTTGCGTGCTCTATACATACATATACATCACATTTGGATATGTGTATATCTAGCACTTTATCATTAATTCACTAGTCTCCCAGACCACTTGTGGTGTCATCCCTCATAAGGCTGTGTAGTTTAGCGAATCTATGCCAATGCTGTCTCTTCTTGATGGATTCGATTGGGAAGCTTTCACATTCCAAAGCTTTTGGGGCATCGTTCCGGCATGTCTAAACACTTCCCCTGCCAGGAAATGACTTAAAACACCCAAGGTTGGAGATAAATAGTTCTCATCAGTCCCCATTTTCCATACCAATTGTGTGGAAAAGCTGGAATTGGGCATGTGATTGAGCTGTGATAATCACTCTAACTCCTTGCTGTGTTTTGTGCCTTTGTGGTGGGCTATTTGGGTGCAGTAAGTAGGAAAAGAAACATAACAGACATAATTGCCTTAATTTTACATTTTATCTTCATGCAGTGGTGCTTTGCTGTTATTTCTCCCAACTCTTGAAGTAGGGACAGGCAGAAATATTTCATTCCAATTCTGTTAAAAAAAATAATTTAATATTGACTTGTTTATGATTTGTTTTTGAAGTTGAAGAGGCCATAATATTTAGTGCCACATTTTAAAAAATGCTATCAGAAACTGAGAACTAAAGGGTATTTATTCCTTATTACATATGCTACACAGTGCTAAATGCTATTGAGCAGCACCGCTACCAATTTATATGATGCCATTTAAGCTTTTTTATTCACAGCATTGTCAGGAATTAAACCATTACAAATCCTTAGACAGCTGCAGCACCAATAACCACCTCTAACCTTTAATGAAACATGCCAGGTCATTTTATGGAAAATTATTTATAACTGATTTTTTATTCCTTTTTAATAAAAGTTTAATGTAGTATATAATTTTTAAATGTACCTTTTACTTTCCATTCAGGGGAACTGTACTGCACAGATATATGCAATATGACTTCTATCCACTGTCTCAGGTACAAAAAAGAAGCAAAAGCTGAACTATTTAAACGAGTGATGCACTAAAATGTAGGATGTAGAATTTGTAGGCCAATGTTAATATTTGATATTTTATAAGGCTGATATCTATGCCAAATCAAAAAACATTTAAAAATGCAGAAGTTCCAGTAACACCTACTATAACAGAGCTCTGCATATAAGTTGTTCTATAATTATTATTCTATAGATATCTCATACTATATCTCATAGATTTTTTGTGCTGTCTCAAAAGCCAGTGCTCTTTCATATTACAACAAATTTTGTTCAAGTCAGTTAAGTTCCACACAAGTACAGATGCAGTGGATTTTCAGCATATTAATATTGGAACTATCATTTACATGCATTACATACATTAGGCATCAGCTTGCTGTATTGTTAAGGAGCCAACATTCGGGATGCACTATGATCAGAATCATATTGCCTTTGGCAGAAATTTGGTGGAAAAAGAGGTTTAGATTAGACCAATATCTGAAACGACTAAATGATGATGCACTTGTCATGCACTAATAGTGCAGAATGTTTAGGTGACACTGTAATGTCATACTAAAATACTTCTCTAATATAGTATGGAATAATATATACATAATAATATATATACATCTATAGAATAATAATTATAGAATGAGTTATATGCAGAGCTCTGTTCCAGGTAGCCCTAACCCTAACCCTAACCCTAACCCTTATTGGAACTTCCCCATTTATATATATATTTTTTGCAATCGGCATAAGTATCAGCATCGGCAAAAAAGTACATGAAAAATATTGAATATCGACATTGGCCTACAAATACATCTATGCATTTTAGTGTATCACTTGTTTAAATAGTTCAGCTCTGGCTTCTTTTTTGTACCTAAAACACAGTGCGGACTATTTAATTCTAAAAGAGTTTTTTGAAAAACTTTTTTTGAATAAATGAAATAAAAATGGGAAAAGAAAAAGGGCAGAATACAAGAATAATGTGGATTATGGGCTGAGCATACTCAGAAAAACTAATCATGACGCAATTTTTCATTATAATGATACATATCATCATTTTGCCCAACCTTACATTGCAGCTGGGTTTTCTCTAGTGATGACAAACCGTTGTCTAGTGGTGTGTCATTGCGCTGTCAGGGGAAAAATAATGCTTTGAAACCACAGCAATCCATTCTCTTACACTGGCATGTGTCCATCAGTGCATGCAGGGAGCACATGTCCTGGCTTTGTTTGCATTAGCTCCGGATTGGATTACTAGCGACAGCAGCACAAGGCAAGGCCCGTCCTGATGTAAATGCAGCACCACAAAGAGAGCATGTGTCAGCCTTTAAATATATATTCATGCGTAATGGGATAGCCGTGGTAGCTCCCCGGTGTGGAAGTCGCACTCTTTGGCCTTATTAGGCCTTGTCTTGTGACAGCAAACAAACTTGGCGAAGCAATTAAAGCCAGAGGAGATGGCTTTCTCTGAACACACAGCACAAGGTCAACGATGCATAACAACGGGGCATCTGCAAGACCTCTGTGGCACTGTGGGAAATGGAGTTCAGAGCAGCCATTCATTATTCTTTGGCACATTTTTATTAAGAGGGATTGTTGCTCGTTTATCTTTAGCAGATAGAAAATGATTTGTAAACTACATGTCACGAGTTTGACACCTGCCTTCTCAAAATGTTCCCAAAACAAATGAGCATGTCTCGTACTGCAGTAATCCTTTCAACTGTATTGGTCAGTGTGTGAGTCTATGCTTTAATTAATCATTCTTACAACTGTATAACTGTAAATATGGCAGTGTACTATTTTCTTACTTTAAATAATAAGAAAAATTTATTTTATTAAAAACTTTTAATATTTTAATACACCTTAACTGAATAACACATTTCAGGTGTTAAAGATGAACCAGTTTCAAAACAAGCATTTAAAATTTCTGTTAACAGATAATAAGATGCAGCATAATTCATAGCATTTTCTGAATACCCTAAAGTCATAAATCTACAGGAGTTACTGAATAAACTAAAGTTAATACTGAAAAAATTATAGTACATAGTAAATAAGTTATAATGAGCCATTGCTTACTACTTCTATACCATACTATAATATATTATAGTACTGTATATTATGTCTAAATCTTTTGTCATTACTGTATAGTTATGGATATATTTAGTAGATAATCATTTATACATTCGTACTGAATTAGTATAGTAATAGGCAGTAGTTATAAAATAAACATGATCTAAATGTATCTGCACGCTGTGAAATAATGAAATAATTAACAATTCTGTAAAGAAACTGTATAAAAAGTTTGTTATAAGTATCATTATTATTGTTGTTGTTGTTGTTGTTATTATTATTTTTAGGTATATATTGACTATTGTAAGCAGGAATGTACAATGCACATCAGTTGTGATCAGCTTTCTGAGCAGTCACAGTTCTGTGGGTGGGTCTGTGGGTCTTTTGATAAATTAAGGTATTACATCAACAGTAAATGATTGTGTTTAGAAAAGGTAATTAAGACTGATTGTTATTTGTGTTACAGAAATGAATCCCAAATTTATTTTAATGCATTGTAAGCTACATCACAATATCTCACCTGAATCTCAGTGTTTGACCACATTGTGCAGGCTGAGTAATACGCCTTAAGACGAATCACTCATTAATAAGCCCAGAGTTAAGAGTTAAAAGGGTTAAGCCCTTTTCTTGCCCCTGACTTAGCCCTGACTGATAGTAGTGACAGGCTTTTCTAGTCAGTGGATTTTCCATGGTAGTGCGCGTGCCGGTTACTTTATGGGCCTTGCAGAAGGGTGTGCATGTGCAGCCCAGGGCTGGGGCCATAAATCTTGGCCCCTAGGAACCCCACACAGCTCCTACTGTGTCCCACTGCAGCCTGTACACTTCTGTCTGACCTGCTGCACCATGTTTAATGGCTGTGAGCAACACCCCAATCATTTACCTCAGCACAAGACCCTTTCTTATGGTTACTTAGCAAACATGAGAGAAAATAGCGCTGCTTTCAGCTTTGGTGCATGGCCCACCTGGAGTCAAATTGGCTCTTGTTTTTGTTGTCTTAATTTTTTCTTGCTGTCTCATTTTTAGAATTCTAAAAAGGTTCTAAAAATTATGTTTGTAAACACTGTTTTTGTATTAGGACATTTTTATTATGATTTAAGTTTTATTTTGCAGAATTAAACCAAACAACAAATACATTTTCATAATTGTTGGTGGATTTTTGACAAAAAGAACATGCATATGGAAATTAAATTGAATCTGAAACAGTAATATACAAATAAACAAACTGAATTACAAGAACAAGTATGTGTAATCTTAAAATGTCTGCGTACAGCTGTTATATTACTACTGCTGACTTACAGCCAACTAATACAGCAAACAATAATGCAGACATTATTTAACCTAAATGAAAATGTTTCTGACATAAGTTCCTTTACCACATTACAGATACGTTCTGAACGTAGCCACACCAGCCCAGATACACAGACAAAAAGACTCTACACTGCCCAGAGCATGATATTATAGGCATCAGTCCAGCTGTAATCTATTAGCACTGATTGCCCCTCAACCTTGCTAGTAGAACTGTGAATCAAACATAATAAGTTTCAAAAAATGTGCAAATTGAGAACAAACCTGAATCTATAACTTGGGCTAGTTGTAAGTCAGCCCCATTTTAGTCAGTTAATATGTTTTTGTGACCTGTTGGTGTTCATAGATCCACAAGAGTTATTTCCTGGTCATATGTAAAAAGCAATTAAATGAACACTAAAGATTAACATTTATTATTGATGTCGCTGTTCGTTAGAAAACCACCCATTTTTATACGTGCCCCTGCATTGAGCTGTGATTAAGCCACAATATAAAAATAAATAACATATAAAAATAAATAACATATCTTATAAAAAGGCTTTTCAAATGAGATCAGTACCCATGAGAAGGCTGGCGTGCACAAAGAAGTCAGGAATAAAGCTACTTGTATAGCTATTATATAAGTAACTTTAAATGATTATTTAAATATATTTTTCTGGCATCAAAACATGATAAGAATAATGCCAAGATAAGAAGTGTTAACTCTGCAGTTACCATGCTGTGACCTCATCAGAACTCAGCATCCCTTTGTACTCCCAAACACCAAACTGACTTCCTTTAAAAACAAAGACAGCAGTTGTGTGCAACATACTTGTGGGTTTTCTTTCCAGCACAAAGTTGTGCTTGTTTTTTTGTTTTTGTTTTTTTAAGATTGGTTTGCAAAATTTGTCCAACTTCCGCTGGTGGAGGATGTGGTGAGGGAAGCCATATCTAGCCATTTCTGGCACCACAGTATGTGCGGTGAGGTTGAAGCCTATGGAAAGCATTACAGCCTCAAAGACAAGGCTGGAAATTCCTAACGGTTTGTTTACAGGCCTAGTCATGAAGACATTTTCATCACTGCAGTGCAGGAGCTGGGCAGCCTGTGTCACTCCTGTTTTTCCATTGTGTACACTTAGCTATGGGTAGCTTTCAGACTGTTTGTGTAGCGCGGCTATAATTTGATCACAAACATTCATCTTGTGTTCACTGTTTTGGTAACACTTTGTTTTAATGGATCACTGTGTTTGCATGCTAGATGTTTATCTTTTTTTAATGTTCATGGGTCCCTCAGCAGGTCGATCCTTTCATTTCTCACTAATAATTTAATTACTTAATCATTTTATAGAGTAGAAGAGGCAGAGGAAGAGGAGTTTAAATACTTCAGTTCAACTGTCCAGAGTACTAGGGATTGTGGAACAGCGGTGAAGGAAAGAGTGCAGGCAGGGTGGAGTGGGTGGAGAAGAGTAGTAGGAGTGTTCTGTGACAGACAGGTACTAGCAAGCGTGAAAAGGAAGCTTTACAGGACAGTAGGGAGACCAGCTATGTTATACGGGTTGGAGATGGTAGCACTGATGGAAAGGCAGAAAGCAGAACTGGTTTGAAGTTGTTGAGGTTTGCATTGGGAGTGATGAGAACCAACAGGATTAGAAAGGAATATTTCAGCGGAACCGCTCAGGATGGACAGTTTGATAAACCCCACTTCAATTCATACCACAGGTATTGGATGGGGCACAATCACTCAAGAGAAGGAGCCTCCATTGTCATGCAGCCCAATTTTGAGAGGCTTTACAACCTTCCTGCTGACACTTGGCATTGGCCATGGTGACCTTAGGCTTATGTACTACTGATTTAGAGTTTTCCATTCTACTCCCATTGTTTTTCAAAGAAGATTATAGAAGCTGTGTGTGTGCAGTTGACCACAGATGTGAACACCTCTGTATCACTCTTATTTGATCTCTTTTTATTTCACTGTTTATTTTTCAGCTCCCTCTGCAGTGTCTATAATGCACCAAGTCAGCCGTACAGTGGACAGCATCACTCTCTCCTGGTCCCATCCAGACCAGCCCAATGGGGTCATCCTGGACTATGAACTGCAGTATTATGAGAAGGTATGGAATTTAAGTTGTTTTCTATATACAGGTAGGAAACTGTAACATGGTTCCAAAGTCTACATGGTTCTACATTATTTGTCTTTAGCTTTCTATCTGAATGTTATAGTGACAGTTAAATAACAATGTTGTTAAATACTCAAAATGGGAATAGAGCTGCACACACCAATCACCCATAACATCATGATCACCTGCCTAATATTGGGTAGGTCCACCCCATCTAGTCAAAACAGCTCTGACTGTGGTGCACAGAACTATCATTAAACAGAGCTTCTCTCTAGAATCAGATCAGACTGGCTAGCCTTCATAGGCCACATGCATCAATGAGCCTTGGGTGCTCGTGACCCTGTTGTCGATTCACCAGTTACCCATCATTAGGCCACTTTTGGTAGGTACTTACTACTGCAGACCTAGAACACTCCATGAGACCTGCTGTTTTGGAGATGTTCTGACTAAGTCGTATTCTCATCACAATAAGACCCTTGTCAAAGTGGCTCAGATCCTGATGCTTGTTCATTTTTTCTGCTTTAAGCACTATGGATGGGAAAACTATTTTATATTTTGATGTGTACCAAAGCTTAATGATGATATCTAGCTGACTTCCATGATACATTTTATAATATTGTAACTTTAAGCTACAAAACATGACATAAGAGTAGAATGACTCACCAGATAACATTAAGTTCAAATATGTATTGTACATAACTATAAAAACTACAACATACAAAGGAAACTGAAATGAAGAAAACTTTATTTTCTTGCTTTTGTCAATGAAATAGTTATGCATGTAATACATAAACAGTGTTATTTTTTCATGCAATTCACTCCTCAGTTTAGACCATACAGTTCATATATAGATATTAAGCTGCTGTTTTTTCCCTTGTTTTTGGCTTATCAGAACAACACACCTTACCATTTGTATCAATTAAAATGGATTGCATTTATCACTATCTGTCTTAAAGACAAATTATAAGACTGATAGCTAAGGAGAATGGAATTTGGAAAGGTCAAATATAAAATAGAAGAAAAATGTAGGATATGGGCTCTTAAATGGGCTGTTTATGTTTAAGCTATAATTCGTGGCCGTTTCTGTCTTTTCACACATTCTGACAAGTTGCTCCATATGAGGAAGATAAAAATGTAGTTGGCTTTTCAGACTGTAAAATAAACTGGCTTAGTGAATATGACTTAGTAACACAAGTTAAATTCAGTGCTATTGTTTAATGTTTAACCTTGTCATTCTTTTAATGATGGCAAATATTAGTTTGGAAACTTTTGGTAACCACAGGGTACAATGTGGTAATTTTCTTTCTAGAAAAAATATTATAATATTATATATTATCTTTTTTCCATAGAGAAAACATGACTTAGATCAGTGTGACACACAACCCTGGAGGTCTATTCACAGTCAAATGGTGACATTCCTAGAAGCAACTGAACACCCTTTTTGCTTAGTGCTTATGCATAACATTGACTAATATTATCATAAGCATGCATTATGCATTATAATATTTGCATCTGTTCTCACTCATACTCACTATAGGGGTGGTCTATAGTCGTATGTACAAGTTACGGCGATGGAACTGAGCCACTTTGTTTTTGCATAAGCGTTCAGTGCATGATTGCAGGTTCATGGAATTGTATATTCGAGGGTGCTGGCTTAACTACTGATCCATCGAAACCCATTATAATCACGGTCAGTCACCGGGACAGGAAATCACAGTGGAACCACTGGTTAAGCCCATTGAGGTTAGATGCAGGGATTTGCGGTCAAAAACAATGGAGCGTTGACTGCAATAAAACACAATCCTCTGTGTATATTTCTAGACAACACACATTCACAATCACCTAAACAGACTGTCTTACCTTATCACCCTCATAAAAGCGCATGTGCCAACACAACCAACACACCAACACAAGTACATGCTCCCACTGTAAAACCCAACGTTAAGTTTACTGAAATGATTTATAAACTGAAATGCTGTAAAACTTTATAAAACTAATAGATTTCCAGGGGCAAATATATAATATATTTCCAAGATTTTTCCCTGCATTTTAAACTCTTCCCCTAAAATTTAAACATATTTACTATAAACCTTGTTTGTATTGAATTGATTTACGTATCTGTGTAAATTCTGATTACAGATCTGACACATACAGATTAATTACAATTGTATGCGGTAAATATTATGGCGCTCTGATCTATCATGATGTTTTTATGGAAAATTGGGGTCCATCGTCCAAAGGGAACAAACCTAAGCATAAAATGTAGCCTGTACAAAATTTATGTCATATTTTGTTTATATGTAATTTTCAGAGAAGTTATAACTAGAAATGGTAAATTCTAAATTCTGCAGATAAAGTATCTGTTTCCTGTAGAGAAGGTAAATCTACAGTATATGCACTTGAACAAAATATGTAATTTGAACAGGGTTGTTCAAACGTTTGCACACTGCCTCTACATTGTTGGCTTAAGGCAGACCAGAGTTATCGAAGATTACAGGATCATATACAGTAGGCATACATTGCTATGCACACACACACATACACACACACACACACACACACACACACACATATATATATACATAAGATAGTTTACAGACACTTTTGCTTGTTGTCTCATTTTTTTGTTGTCGCTTTACTTTGCTCTTTTAGTCTTTTGAACATTCACACACACACACACACACACACACACACACACATATATATATATAGTATTTATATGAATTGTTACAGAGCAAACAA
>JBBIGC010000131.1:12002483-12013006 GCA_037576955.1 Lepidarchus adonis | reverse complement strand
ACACACACACACACACACACACACACACACACACACACACACACACACACACGCACACACACACCCACACACACACATGCACACACACACACCCGCACACACATACACACACACACATACACACGCCCACACACACACATACACACAATCACTTAATTAACAGTACATAGTAGCCAGTGACAGCCCTAAACAAAACAAAATGATCAATCACTATCCCTTTATTGTCAAAAACAGTAAAGGAATGAACCGCACTCAACTCAACCCTACAGTTATGAGCCCATTCCTGAAATGAGCCCAGAATCCGTCCTGGGTGAGGAATCAAGTATGTTTAAAATGCCCTTAATATCAAATGATGTCAGTTAATGTCCTAGTCTGCACTCAGCGAGGGACGTCTGTGATTGGCCAGGACCCTCCTAGCACAGAGTAAACAGCACAGGGATGTGTCAGGGCAATCATTTACATTTTGCAGTCCATCAGTACTACACAGACCAGCAATGCAATAATGGTTAACCAGCAATATACTGTATAGTGCAGCCCTCACCTCAGTCACAACTTTACTCATACATCTTACCAGCCCCATTTTACAGCTGCCTCTCCTCTCTTCAGTGACCTTAATTCTTCATATTTTCACACTGACAGAGGAAAGGAAAACCTTTCATCATCCTCAAGCCCTAACCATGCAGTGTTCATTCCATACTGAGCAATATCACCATAAAACCTTCTTAAAGGATCAAACTGATATGTTGAAAAAAAATATCTTCATAGCTTTCTCCTCACTTTCATAGAAAATCTGAAAACAAATACAGTTCAGCTCATAAACAGCCACAGAGAAGTGTCACAATATGACTAATCCAGCTTAAGTTACTGTACAGGAGGAGAGGCTCACTTAATAACATTTAAGAGTTTTGCAGTTTTATGCTAGTCTTTCTTCTTCTCTTCTCTCTTTTTTCTTTCTTTTTTCCTCTCCTCTTCTCTTTTCTTCTCTCTTCTTTTTTGTTCTATTCTCTGTTCTTCTTTTTTTTCTCTACTCTCTTCTATTCTCCTATTTTCTTATCTTCTGTCCTCTCCTCTTCTTTTCTATTTTCTATTCTCTCTAGTTTTCTCATCTCTTCTTTTCTCTTTTCTCATCTCTTTCCTTCTCTTCTTTTCTCATTCTCTTCTCTTTTCTCTCCATCTTCTATTCTCTTTTCTGTTCTCCTTCTCTTCTCACTTCTCTTTTCTTCTGTTCTCTTTTCTTTTCGCCTTCTCTTTTTTTCTTCTTTTTTCTTCTCTCATTTTTTCTCTTGTTTCTTTTGCCCTTCTCTTTTCTTTGTTTCTCTCATCTCTTTTCACTCTCTTTTTTCCTTTATTCTTTCTTTCACTTTAACACTAGAGTAGAAATTTTAGTCTCTCAGGACAAGGGCCCCACTTTCTTCCCGACCATAAGCCCTTCATATCTCTTCATATCTGTCCTCACTCTCTCCTTCTCTGTTCTCTCTGTTTTCTCTCTTTCTGTTTTCTTTTCTTTTAACTCTTATTTCTCCTTCACCTTGCTCAATGAAATGCTCAGGTACTTTCTACTCCAGAGGTTTTTGGGGTCTGGGGTTATCAGTGGTGGGAGACTGGTGGTAAATGCTGTATTTATAAAAGTCATTTCTGATGGTGAACTCTGGAAAGTCATGACCAGCTATCACCCTACCATCCTATCATTCATCAATCCATCCATCTCTCCTTTAACCCTAACTGCTATACCCTTTTTTCATGCATCTTAAAATGCGACACGACTTACAGTGAAACAGACTCGCGCTCAGACCTGCTGTGACCTTTTACAGTCTTCTATAGTAGAGTTATTAGTTTTTTAGTGTTGACATAATAAGGAGGTCTTATGGAGGTCTGAAACAAAATGTTGTCATGTAATTACACTGAAATGGCTCATTGTGACCTTGCATGCATCCACATTTTCTCATTCTGATTGGATATGTTCAAAGCTATTAGCCCCTAAACTTTTAAATTCCCTTCCTCTTCAGATTTACAGGCTATGGGCTTTTTATTTTACACAGCACTTCTCTTGCTAGCGAGTAGAGTAGCATAGCATGCAGAGGAATTACCCACTACATTACACCAGTCAGATTAACCTTTACAGTAAACCAGTCAAATTAACCATTACACAACCTCAGAATAGCAGTATTCAATTCAATGTAATATGTTTATTTGTCACAAGCCTAGTTATACATGCACAGCAAGCAGTGAAATGCATCCTGATCCACTCCAGACTGTGCAAAGAATAAATTATAAGATTAATTAGGCTAAAAACTTAACAGTAAACTAAAAACTTAAACTAAGTTAACACACACAGGTAGAAAAGGTGGATAAATAAGATATAAATAAGAAAAAAGAGAACATCTCACTATAAAGCCACTAATTACTCTAGAGAAAGTGCTTGAATAGCGTAGAGATGCAGTGAACTTCACAAACTTGGAGTGGAGTGCCGAGCACCATATGCAAAAGTTTGTTTCTTGTTTAACAAATACAATCTTTTGCATTGAAGTGAGATTGCATGACAATCAGAATGTAACTTAAAGTTAACACACACAGGTAGAAAAGGTGGATAAATAAGAGATTGAGAAATTAAGCAGCTATAATGGAAGCAGTTAGAAAAAATGGTACAGAAGGACCAGAGGTGCAAACATGAGGATAGTGAATAATACAGGTGTCAAAACAGCAGCACAGAGAGAAACTATAAGCATAGTGATACATAGTGAAAATATAAGCATAGTGATACATAGTGAAACTATAAGCATAGTGATACATAGTGAAACTTTAAGCATAGTGATACATAGTGAAACTATAAGCATAGTGATACATAGTGAAACTTTAAGCATAGTGATACATAGTGAAACTATAAGCATAGTGATACATAGTGAAACTTTAAGTATAGGGATATATACAGTAGTGAAACTATAAGCATAGTGATACATAGTGAAACTATAAGCATAGGGATATAAAAGTGAAACTATAAGCACAGTGATACATAGTGAAACTATAAGCATAGGGATATATAGTGAAACTATAAGCATAGGGATATATAGTGAAACTATAAGCATAGTGAAAGACCCTCTGCAGGACTTTACGGTCCTTAACACAGTACTACTCAATACCAGTGATTTTACTTAATAGAGTATTCCAGTTAAAGTAACCAATACTGTACCAATAGTGGTATTACTCACACTACACCTGTGATATTACCCACTTCTATGCTCCAATGATACTACCATCTACTCTTCACAAGCGATTATACCCACTACACTACACTGGAGGTATCACCCACTGCACTACACCAGTCACATTACCCACCACACTACATAATGTGGTATTCTTCACTATACTATATCTGTGAAATTACTTACTACAGTACACCATTGGTATCACCCACCACTCTACATCAGTGGAATTATCCAACAATACTTTTTATTACTTTGTATGTCATACCAGTGTTCACAGCAGTCTTATGATGAATGCGTACATGATTATTCAGATTACATGTCTGTTACTACAAGCCAGGCTTATGTCAAAGTGTGCCTTAACATGAACTAGCATCAAGAATCACCTCTTTTGACAGCAAAGACAACATGACCTGCATTAGACTGTCTTTAGCATAGTATGTAGAGGCAGGCACTTCTCAAAGTACCAAACAAACCCCTTTGTCGAAACTAATTGGGACATATCTCACTTAAAAGCTCATTGGGACACATTTCACTATAAAGCCACTAATTACTCCAGAGAAAGTGCTTGAATAGCGTAGAGATGCAGTGAACTTCACAAACTTGGAGTGGATTGCCGAGCACCATTTGCAAAAGTTTGTTTCTTGTGTAACAAATACAATCTTTTGCATTGAAGTGAGACTGCATGACAATCAGAATGTAACTGAGAGCATCTAGGTAGTTGTGGCCAGTTTAGTTTACTATAGACCTCAAATGATGCATGTCAATTTGGGCATAGTGTCTGAGACCCAAAGGTTTATTTCACATTTCATTTACTTCTTTCTCAAATTTTTTTCCCTCTTGTTCTTGGTGCAAACACATAGCTCAAAGCCCATGTCTCAACCTCCTTCAGGTTATTTTCCCAGCCGGTCGCATGAGCGCACAATGGCCATTAAAGTGCCCAGGGCCAGATGTGGAGCTGTGTCTGAATAATCGGATTTAAAGCCTGGTTCGCTCCAAGTCTCTGAACACTTTAAATGCCACCTTAAGCCAATTTACCTGCCATCAAAGGCCGTTTGATTTGCTGCAGCGGAAATGGCTGATAGCGTCTCGACCATGACACCCTGCACTATACACTAAACAGCCTCACTGAAGCTTCTGGAAACGCCGTCACACTCCACAGTCTATAGGCATAAGTGATTCCAGTGCCAAACACTATCCAGAGCTATAGGGGCAGCAGCTGTTTTGCATGATCCTCCATAATCTTTATTTTACCCCTTTAAATTGTAAATGCCTATTTTTGGCTCCGTACTTTAATTCCTCACTCTCCTGACTATATGACATGCAAGCTCTTTTTATGGTACTGTAGATACAGATTATTGGTATTGTTATGGTAGTTACTTACTTATTTGTTAGATTAAATGTATTAATTATATTGGTAAATTGTCTTTTAAATTATAATTATAATGTCAAAGCATATTTAGTTTATTCATTTGCACTTATATTTCATTGGCTGCGGTCACTTAGAGAAAGTGAAATCCATATATTGTATAGAGTCATTACACATATAGTGAAATATGTCAAGCCTTTATTTATTGTAATTTCAATGATTATGGCTTTTAGATAATACAATCCAAAATTCACTGTTTTAGGAAATTTAAATATTGTGAAAAAGTTCAGTTTTGGAAAGTCATGGGGGTCACACCCTAATCAGCTAATTAACTCAAAACACCTGCAACGGTTTCCTGAGCCTTTAAATTGTCTCAGTCTGGGTCAGGAGGCTACACAATCATAGGGAAGACTGCTGACTTGACAGATGTCCAGAAGACAGTCACTTACACCCTCCACTAGGAGGGTAAGCCACAAAAGGTAATTGCAAAGAAGCTGGTTGTCCCAGCAAAAGAGGCAGCTGCAGCCTTGAGAGGACTTATTATGACTTAGTAAAATGAATTCAAGAATTTGGGGGAGCTTCACAAGGAGTTCACAGAGGCTGGAGTTAGGGCTTCACCAACCATTACACACAGACAAATCCTAGACATGGGCTACAAATGTCACATTCCTCATGTCAATCCACTCCTGAACCAGAGACAATGCCAGAAGTGTCTTACCTGGACTAAGGAGAAGTGGTCCAAAGTCCTCCTTTCAGATGAATGTAAATTTTGGAAATCAAGGTCCAAGAGTCTGGGGGAAGAGTGAAGAGGCACAGAATCTACATAGCTTGAAGTCCAGTGTGAGGTTTCCACAGGCAGTGATGATTAGGGGGCCATGTTATCTGCTGGTGGTAGTCACTGTGTTTTCTGAAGTCCACAGTCAATGCAGCATCTACCAGGAAATCTTAGAGCACATCATGCTTACTTCTGCTGACAAGCTTTATGGAGTTGCTGATTTCATTTTCTCAGCAAGACTTGGCACATGCCCACACTGCCAAACGTACCAAAAGCTGGTTCAATGACTGATTGATTGTCAGCAAAGTCGCTTGACCTGAATCCCATAGAGAATCTATGGGTTATTGTCAAGAGGAAGATGAGACATCAGACCCAACAATGCAGATGACCTGAAGGTGCTATCAAAGCAACCTGGGCTTCCATCACACCTCAGCAGAGCCACAGGCTGATCACCTCCATGACTCGTCACATTGATGCAGTAATTCATACAAAAGGAGGCCCAACCAAGTATTGAGTGCATAGGAATGAACATACTTTTCAGAAGCCTGACATTTCTGTTTAAAATATCCTTTTTATTATTGATCCTATGTGATATTCTAATTTTCTAAGACAGTGAATTTTGGGTTATATTATCTGTAAAACCAAAAATAATAGTAATAATAACAGTTATGAGCTTGGTTGGTTGTGATATACATTGTTTTTATTATACTTTTTGCCATAGTGTCACACCCCAAGAGAAATGACTGAACATAGACATTGGCCATTGTTCAGGAAAAAGCATGAAAACAGCTTTATTCAGATGACCTATAAATAAGTGACTACTGGCTTTTGCTCAAAAGTGTAATATGATATATTGAAAATGTTGAAATGATCCTGTTTCTTGAGGATAAGTGATCGCACAGAGCCCTAAATATTATAGCTGTTCTTTATTTTTCCAAGTGACGCCAGGAATGAAGATCTACATTGATCCGTTCACCTATGAAGACCCCAATGAGGCAGTGAGAGAATTTGCAAAGGAAATTGACATCTCATGTGTGAAGATTGAACAGGTCATCGGGGCAGGTAAAATCTGGACAATGATAAAAGACTTTGTTCTGTTATTTCCCCTTTAATTTTACAGAAAAAAACTAAACATGTTACTGTGAGCTAGAAGTGGGCTGAATATGATGATGTTGTTGTCAATGTTGTGATACATTTTCCTTAACATGGGTGTCATGAGTACTTCTAGGAAATTGAACAACTTCATTGATCTTTTTAGAACATTTAGAAAAATTATACAGATCCTGTAAACAACAACAACTAGCTGACTGAATGTCAGAATCCTTACTGTTTTTTACTCTGTTCCAGCTTGTTGGTAAACCTCAGAAAAAAGGAAAATATCTTTCAGGTTGTGAAAATGTATATACGCATGTTTTTGGCTGTAACACCCATCCTTGCGTATTTTGTTTTTGTTCCTCTGCAGGAGAGTTTGGGGAAGTGTGCAGTGGTAACCTCAAGCTACCAGGGAAACGGGAGATGTTTGTGGCCATTAAGACCCTGAAATCTGGCTACACAGAGAAGCAGAGGCGGGATTTCTTGAGTGAAGCGAGCATCATGGGACAGTTTGACCACCCCAATGTCATCCATCTGGAGGGAGTGGTGACCAAAAGCAGCCCTGTCATGATCATAACTGAGTTTATGGAGAACGGCTCACTCGATTCCTTTCTGAGGGTGAGTAAATAACACACTCACTGTGGAGACTCTGCATAGATTGACCCAGCCCTTTTTTAATTTTTTCAGTGAGCCATGTGTGTTTAAATCACCATTTTTGTGCCTCCTCTGTTCTGTTTTTTCTTTCATCTGGTCTTGATTCTCTTTTTTGTGCTGGACCAGGCTGAGTCTGACTATAAACCGATGCCAGAACCAGAGCAAAGCTGTCACCACCCCCATTAGGCCAGAAATTCTCATCTCATACAAATAACAATGTCTGAACCACACTTTGCAAATGCACAGTTCTGCATTCTTACATTATTGTGGGGGTTAAAACACCAGGGTTGATAGTGTACAAGTCAGAGGCTTATTTTTGTAATTTGTCTAATAGCTACAACATCTAAATATCCAGACAGAACAGTGGGTTATTCTACTGTAATAAATAAACAAGGGTGTATCACTAGACCATAAGAACTAGTTCTGCAGGTTCAGTTGCTAACCGTCCTTGTAGGTGGACAGTCGAAGGCTTGCTGGCAATACACTACATCTTGATCAGGTTTGGCTGTTGATAGAGCACCTTGCTGCACAGCTTGCATTTTATGAGATGCATTGAATCGCTAGTGTCATTTGAATCGTTTGCATTTCTCCTTTTGCTGTATTGTTCTAGACTTATTCATTGAATGCTCGAGAATGGCTAACATAAAGAAAACAGGAATACATTCATTAAAACATTGACTATAAATTTGTGTTTACATTTTACATGTAATGTTTTATTATTATTCCAATATTAACAGATAATAAATAGAAATTGTGTAATAAAATTAGCAGAAAAATGTCATATTTAAGTTTTTTTTCTGTACAGAATGGTGTAAATTGAATTTTCCAAATGAAAAAATAAATCAACCATCATTTGAGTTTAGAATTTGTAACTTATTAGCAAAGAAACTATATCATAATCTATAACAGATATCGTACATGCACAGAGACACAGCCAGGCACGTCTGTGTAGTAACATATATTCACAGACATGTAACTGAATGAAAATCCCACATTAGTGTGTGGGTGTGGGTGTGAGAGTGTGTGTGCATCTACATGGACATAATTTCAAATGTCTGTTCTTTATTTATCACAGTGTCCATCAGGTAATCCTCCACAGGGGGGTTTTCCTCTAATACCCAATCAGGTCTCTTCCGCAGGATTCCCCATGGTGCATATCTACTCACTGTATTGATCCGTGCAGTCGTTCTGTCCTAATAGAGCAACAACACACTTGCCTTCATCTCCATGGGTCACCACACTAACATTTGCTTTGAGATTGAGCTTGGTTTAAATAAAGGCAGTCCAGCATTCTTAGAAACCTCATTCCTTTGTTAGTCATGCTCTCATATCACATTGGTCATGCTTGTGCTAATGCACTCTTAACGTCTGGAACTCCAGGGCCTCTCTCAGCTATATTAATAAACATATATGCCATGTATACTAAATGTATATCATAGCACAAGAAATGTGGGAGCAATGCCCATGCATTTTAATCCTGTGCATAATTCCTGCATATGAAAGGTCAAAGTATATGGTTTCAAAGCGTATATGGCCCCCTGCTAGTATCAGTCTACACTATTCAGGTGTTTAACAGAAAAAGGAACATGTTTCAAATCTCAGAGAAATTAAGCAGGGTTGTCTTTTTTATGTATCCATTGGAAGTAAATTGCCTACTGTAAAATTCTGCCTGCAAAACCATACACAAGCCTGAGAAGTTTGCACTTTAAACACTAGCAGGTTTGGGGAAAATTATATATGTGTATTTATTTAATCATTTTAATGACTTAGATTGACTTTTATAATGTGGTAATGTGGTATTATAAGTCTTTTCCAAGGCAATATGTCAGATCTGTGGGAGCAATGGCAAGTTTTTTAATTCCAAGCTAACTTTGGGAATTTGAAACTATAAGTAAAAAAACATAATGTATATGGCTAAACTTTCTACTGGCTACTGCCTGAGCTTAGTCAGATGTTTAGTGTAAAGTTACCATCTTCTAAAGGAAATTTGATGAGGAGGTTGCTCATAGGTAGAGTATTGTGTGCTGTAAATGAAAACCCAGAGGTGTTTTAGAAATAAAGACATTTAATTATAGTCAGCACAATTACTGGTCAATTGACTGTTGTATTTCATAAATGCATTTTAAACATTTTGGTATATGTTGCTATATAATTCTTGCATCTGAAACTAGAAGCCAACGTAAGATAGAATGTAAGATTATCTTTAAAAAAACAAAACAGGAGGCAGTGAAAGTTAATTGGCTATTAGAGGCAAATCATGTTTCCGGTTATAATCTGATAGGGTTTAATTCATATTTACTTAAATTTTCATTGATGCTGTAGTGTCACGAAGAAAAACTAGATGTTCATTATTAAGTATACCACAATACTACTTGTGGCGAAATGATTTCACAGTGTTAGTGGAATCTTAACAATTCTGCAATAATCATCATGGACCACATTGATCAGAAATGTGGGAGCAATGCCATTTGCTTTGATCCCCTACATAATTTGTGCGTATGAAACTGAAAGTCAAAGTGTTTGGTTTCAAAGTGTATTTGGCTAGGCCTTCTGCTAGCATCTGTCTCATTCAGATGTTTAGCTGAAAGGGAACATCTCTCAAATCCCAGGGAAGTGAAGCAGGCTCGGAAATTAGAGGAGGAGGTCGCTGTCAGGAAGCAACGTGGCCGACTCTGGCAGACATCAGTTTGATTCGAACGTGCTGCAGGAAAAAAAAAGTGGGTGTCCAGAAGCCTTCATCACTGCTAATTGGCCTTTCTGCGCGTTTGAAGTTTGTAGGGGGAAAACAGCGTGCCTCTGATTTATGTAAATTGTGGAAGTCTGATCTTTGGGGGGAGGAAAAGTGATTTATTTTTCTCATTAGTATAGCTTTGCCTCTGATCTATCATGAGTGAAAACTTATTTTATCCTTGACACACAGCTTAAAGGGGTGTCAGGAAGTGTAATTATCAGAAACAAGAAACCACCACGATTACAGAACACAAATGAGGCGAAGTAAGTGGTCCACCATTCACAGATTTTGACCTGACTTTATCCCGTTTAGCCTAGAGCTGGCCGATATTGATAAGTTTCAATATCACAGAGTTAATGCAACCATGTTTCCTGAGTGCTGCTGCTCTACACTTAAAGAATGTCTTTAAAACCCTAAATAGCTTGGTTTGACTGTTTTTTCTCTTTAAAAGACACATATTTACTGTGGTCATTAAAGGATAGAAAGCAGATTTACAGAAAGTAACAGAATTCATTGAGTTTATATGTATTTTAATCTGTTATTTCCTGAAGGATCTGAAATCTGGCTTATAGGTACTTTAGCCATTGCTGCGTCTGTAATAAACATAAATACTCTTGTTCCACAGTCTAGATTTTCACACGCACGCACACACGCACGCACGCACGCAAACACACACACACACACACACACAAACACACACAC
>JBBIGC010000131.1:11974317-11992888 GCA_037576955.1 Lepidarchus adonis | reverse complement strand
ATGCATAACTGAAAATAGCTGTGTATGTGTACTTGATGATAAATGGCCTCCCACAGTCTCCTTCAGAGAGAGATAATGATCACAGTGTGTTTATGAAGCAAACAGATCAATCTTCAGTCTCCTGCAGTGCTGCCTAGTCACCAGTATTCTGCCAATGTAGCAACACACATACTAGCTCACCCATTCATACTGAAACATGATGGCAGTATGCAAAGTTGCACTGGGGCCTACTACAACATTATGTAACTGTTATTCTATTTGCACAAGTACATGGCAGTGTGCTTTTCTGATTACCTATAAAACATGGAGCAAATGCATGTATCAAAAAAAGACTTGTTCACATTTAGACAGTCTACCAAAAAAACAAAAACCTGACCACAGCAAAGAGAAGAAGGCCCTCAAATACCTTCATTACAGACCTGGCTTAGCCAGTGCCAGGTGATGTCTCTTAGTTGCAGATCTCAAGTTGCCATTGGAATCGAGTGCTAAACAAACCTTGACCACACTTGACCTCTTGGTCTCTAAAACACACAACAGGAGGCCAAAGTAAGCAGAGCTCCACTCTGACATGTAAACTTGAATGATGTGTTGTTTTGGTGAAACTATTGGCAAATTTAGCAGACGTGGCATTTGAGAGTTTTCTTAATGAAGCAACTTAAATAAATAATAAATAAATAAATTGCAAGGTTTGTTGAGAGACCCAAAGTAAGAGTGAGATTGAAATCAATATAAATGTCTGAAGTTTCTTTCTTCAGCCCACACACAATGCCCGAAAACTGAAACTGCGCAAGTGGTTCAAAATTACAGTGAGTTTGTGTCCAATCATTCAATTTAAATTATAAAATCTGTATAAATGGTATGAAATTTAAACAGACCCAAACATTGACATTTAGGTTTCTACCATAGTTGGGCATTTGCTCTGGCCTTTTATTTGCTGTATTTTGTTTTAGCACAACTGCTACTTAAACCATCTCTTGCTGACTATTCCATCTGAAATATATTGCATATTTTTATGTATTGTGTATATTTCTGTTCTTTTCTGTCATTGCCTTTTTTCTTATTATTCTAGCCTTTGTGTGAGCAAAATGTTGGTTTTTCTATGTGTGTTATTTTGTTTGGGCTTATAACAGCAGACATCATGGACTGTATCTGAAGAGTTGCTTGGTTGATTGGATGGTTGGAATGGTTGGGTGGTTGGTTGTTTGGTTTTTGGTTGGTTGGTTGGGTGGTTGATTAGTTGGTTGGTTGTTTGGGTGGTTGATTAGTTGGCTGGTTGGTTGGCTGATTAGTTGGCTGGTTGGTTGGTTGGTTGGTTGGTTGGTTGGTTGGTCGGTCGGTCGGTTGGTCGGTCGGTTGGTTGGTTGGTCGGTTGGTTGGGTGGTTGGCTGGTTGGCTGGTTGGTTGGTTGGTTGGTTGGTTGGCTGGAATTGTATTCCCCAATGACAGTGGCCTCTTTCAGTAGGAAAAGCACCTTGTCACACTGCAAAAATTGTTTAGGAATGGTATGAGGAACATTACAATGCTTCTTAATTTCTAAGATCTCAATCCAGGACCACACCTGTAGTTTGTGCTTGACAAACCACTCTGTTTAGTAGAAGCCTCACCTGACAGCTTTCAGGACTTAAAGATCTGCTGATGTCTTGGTGCCAAAGAACACAGCATACCTTTAGAGGTCTGGTGGAAACCAAGCACCAATGAGCTGTTTTTGAGGCAGGAGGGGAACCTACAAAATATTATGCTGGTGGTTTTAATGATATGAACAATTAGTGGCAGGGTTCACCACTCTTACCGGCAAACAGGTAGGTTCGGTTGCTTCTCTTGCTACATGTGGAGCATCTGGTTTTCAGCCAATTGAAGTTCCTGCTTGACTGGAATAAACCTTCAGCCAAATGGGCCCTTGGCTGATAAGATTGGCTACTCCTTTCCTTTTTGGCACCTTAATTTGAGTTTTAGACACTGAGTAGAAGCAAGGTGCAATGATGCTACCCTCATAGGCTCAGAAAACCCCAGCATCCATCTCTTACATGTAAAAAAGTAGAGCAGTTAACTCAACAGACAAGACAAATCTAAACACAGAGTGGCACCAAGAATGTCCTGTTGCAACTTGCATCATATCTTTCAAAAGTAAAGTCTGGTTAGTGTTGTGCTTTACTATGAAGGTGTTAATCATGTTTTCCCTGACCGTAATTACATGCCTGGCTATGAGCAAGAGCTGTGAATGGAAGCAGGCTGTAGCCTAGTATGTGTTTCTTCAAGAAGCAACTTAAATAAATAATAAATAAATAAATTGCAAGGTTTGTTGAGAGATCCAAAAGTAAGAGTGAGATGGAAAACAATATAAATGTCTGAAGTTTCTTTCTTTAGCCCACACACGATGCCCAAAAACTGAAATTGGACAAGTGGTTCAAAATTACAGTGAGTTTGTGTCTAATCATGCAGTTTAAATTATAAAGTCTGCATAAATGGTATGAAATTTTATTAGACCCAAACATTGACATTTAGGTTTCCACCATAGTTGGGGAATTACTCTGGCCTTTTATTTGCTGCCTTTTTTTAACTTAAACCATCTCTTGTTCTATCTAAAATATATTGCATATTTTTATATAATGTGTATATTGGTTGGTTGGTTGGTTGGTTGGTTGGTTGGTTGTGTGGTTGGTTGGAATGGTGGAATGGTTGGTTGCCTGGATTGTTGGTTGGAATGGTTGGATGGTTGGAATGGTTGGTTACCGTAGTTGGTTTGTTGGTTGGTTGGTTTGGTTGGTTGGTTGGAATGGTTGGTTGGTTGGATGGTTGAATAGATGGTTGGTTGGTTGGTTGGTTTCTGATTCTCATTACAAACACCCTAATACCTGGATGTTTACCCCTACAGGTGATAAACGCCATTGAGCAGGACTACAGGCTGCCTCCACCCATGGACTGCCCCAGTGCCCTACACCAGCTCATGCTGGACTGCTGGCAGAAGGACCGTAACAACCGGCCTAAATTCAGCCAGATTGTCAACAACCTGGACAAGATGATTCGCAACCCCAACAGCCTGAAGGCCATGACCCCTCTTTCTTCAGGGTACTGTCATGTGTCTGTCTAGTAAAAGCTTTTTCCAGTTCATTCAACATTGATAATTGTTCTTTATTCCTTGAAAAGGGCTTATTCTGATGTAATGTATGAAATAGCTAGTTTATATGCAGTTGTTTAAGCAGTATAAGCAGTTTTATAAGTAATTGTGTAAAGCATATTACAATAGACAACATAGTGCTGACAATAGTGAGTGGATAGACTTCCTTTCTCTCACAGTCTAGAGTGTAATAGGAGCCACCTAGAGTACCAAAATAGCAGTTTTTCAAGCCTTTGCTTGTTAACAGAACAATTTAGTTATACATACCTCAATACTACATTATTCATATAAAAATGTTTTTTCTAGTGATCAGTATTACTACCCAGGTGTGTTGGGTGGAAATGCTAGGGAATTATTATAGATAATGTGTATGATATCATGAGTAGAAATGTCAGTTATTTGTACCCATGCTGGATATGAAAGAGTGGAATATGATATTAGTTATATTGTTACAGAAGAGGGGAAAACCCATACATGACATATGATATGTCTATGTTTTAAAGGGCCTCTGAAGTGTGTTTTTTTCCCATAGACACATTTTAGCCATCATATCTAGTTTTCTCTGAGTATGTGAGTGGAGAGTTACAGTGTATATGTTTGTGTGTGTGTCTGAGAATTATCGTGGCTAGTCTTTGTGCCAGCCATCTCCCAGACCCACATGTCCTTCGAGGTGTATTTAAACTTGAATAAGTTATGACCTCAATAGAAATATCTTTAAAACAGTTTCATAGGAAAAATCTATTCCCAAAATAATTGCAAGAGCTTTGGTGTCCCTAGCAATCGTGTCAATGCAGTTCATCCTTGCCAAACATTTATCTTCCTTGTTTCTATTGGCACTACAGCTGCTGTGTGTAAATAAAATCTGCTCGGGTTTGATAGAACTAGGCGTTTTGTCCAGGGCTTGAGGCGCTCTTAGATTCCATACGGTTGAAAGAGTGCAAAACAAAAGCATATTGAAAGACACCTGCACTCTGGTCTGCTTTATGTGGATTTCTTTTCACTCAGCACCTATTGAGTTGCTCAACAAGGTACAATTTTGGATATAATGACCAGTAATAGGTGCATTATGTTTGAAGGTTAAAGATTTAAAGATAGAAAAGAATAATGCAGTTGCACCTCAGTTCTATCTCTCAACATTGAATTTATTACAATTATTTTTACAGAAATTCGACTGAAATTGAACTGAATTAAGTGTAACTATTTATTTATTTGCATTTTGGCATTCACAGAATCATAATCTGTCTCAGGAACAATTTGTAGGGAGTTCGGTTCGGTTTTCAGCATAGAATTTGTAAATACACAGAATGTGGTTACCAAGAGTACAAGATAATAGCACAAGGAAATGACTCACATTTATACTTTTTCTATTTTTGATAGAATAATTTACCATTAATCTATTATTTGGACCACAGAGTTGTACTCTTAAAAGAATCTTAAACTTTAATTCATATACAGCAATAGAAACAACATTAATATTTGTTCAATAAGCTTTTTAGGATAATAGATCAAGCACACAAGCAGGAATACCACCGTAATTGCAGTAATGCTGTAATCATGATAACATGTCAAAGGCTTTATGCCACTATATTTTCCAGTGGGGGGGGGTTTCAGTGTAAATGTAACATTGATATTTCGTCTGTCTGTCTGTATATATTCTTCCTAATCTTCCATAATCCAGCATAATGAATAAGCAACATAAATGTTTGAACCCTGATACGTGAAGGGGGTCACTGTGTACTTGAGTACTTTTGTATTCATCTGGATGGTTTGCGATTAGTCAAGCGTTTCATAGCATACAGAGCTCATTTGCATATTACAGCCTTCTGTGGTGTTTGTACTGCAAAGCCAATAATCACAGTGATAATTAACAAAAATGTTGTTTGTAGCACTCTCTTCTAATTTGTTCACTCTCTTCTGTGCAGTGTGCACTTGCCTTTGCTGGACCGCAGCGTACCTGATTTCTCCAGCTTCAGCACTGTGGATGAGTGGCTGGACGCCATTAAGATGGGCCAGTACAAGGACAATTTTGCCAATGCTGACTTCACCAGCTTCGACCTGGTCTCACAGATGACCATGGAGTAAGTGCTGTTAAGAGGAATGGGCAGAGGGCCCTCTAATTGGTTATTGTGTTTTATATGTGCAAAAACAAAGAAAAGCTATTTCCAAAAATGACATGAATACAGCAGTGAGTACACAGTGCTAATCATGTAATCTGTGATGAGCTTGTGCAAGTCCCACTCTATGTTCTATGTGCAGACAGTCTTGTCAAATAATGCTATAAAGCCAATTTGAGACTAAACATAGCAAGATCTAATCCTAGGAAATTGAGCCAAACTTCGGTTTGCAATTTTACTGTCTTCAGGCTCACTTAAGGTAGCTGCCAAACAACATCAACAGTCCCATTAGGTGAAGACAAAATGGATCGGTTTAATCTTTTTATGGGCTGCTGAAGCTTTCAGGTCAGCTTTGTGGGACAAGGTTGAAAAAGGTTAGGAATGCCTTCAGGAAATACCACAAATTATGTTAAAATAGTCATTAATAATTCACATCAGTATTCATATTACACACATGGAGACCAAAGTAGAACACCTGACAATAATAATACACAAACAACAGCTGATTGATAACAATTAATAATAAACAGGCAACAGTGACAGTTCATTGTCATTTTATTGGAATATCTTTTGGTGAATAATTTTAAATATTTAAATCCATGTTGTACATGGTATTATTGTATATAAAACAGCAAAAGCTTGTTAAAGAAGCCGATTACAATTGAAGTGTTCCCATGATGAACATTACAGATCTCTCTCATCTTTTTAAGTGGGACAACTTTTTTGCCACAATGTATGCTCAAATTGCATCCAAAGTTGATGTTCTTATAGAAAATTATCTGGCCACTAGTTCTCATTACAACTTCAGGAAGGGTTGACATTATAAAATATATGTAAGAGTCCTAAATTGAGAATTTTTCCTTGTGTTGTAAAATTTATTTTCAGCTGTTTGATTAAAAATTTAAAAATCTTTCCTTAAAGACATGTATTTGAAGAAACATGTTTTCTTTTTCTGTGTACACAGCACAAAATCTACACTTTTTTCCACCGAAGTGAATCCTACATGCTAGAGAGTGAAGGACAAAGCAAGAGAGAGATAATGAAAGTCAGGATGAAGTTGTGTGTAGAGCTCAGGTCTGGAGAACATCCAGGTTTAAACCCCAAAGTCAGCACAACTCTTTGATTCTCCACATGACTTCATAACTGCTGACTATTGTTCCTTTGTTAAGCTATTTTCCCTGCAGTTCGAATATTTTTCAGCATGTGTAATGCTTTCGCTGTGTTTGCTGCCATCTTTCAAGATGAGGCATAAATATGTTACTGTAATTGCAAACAGTGACAGAGGGGAATATTTTCCACTAATAATCACGGTCAGGAAGACCTTCATTCTACTCTAAATCATGTGCAAACATATAGTGGAATTAAATTACATTTTCCATGGCATCAGTGTAACTAAGACAGGCCTGGCAGTGTTTATTAACACACCCAAGTAAGTAACCAAGACATGATATGCGCAATGATCAGTCAATGCTCTGCCCAAAATTCTTTCTTAGCAACTGTCGCTAGGTTAGACAAAGTAAATGCCGTACAATTTAACGCATGCTTTGTTAGACACCTGTTATGTGTTTTCCATTTAAAATGTTATGCTACCCAGCTGAACTGCCTAAATCACAATTAGCCATTATAGCAATTCATGTTTAGACAACTATAATTTCTCATTAAGTTGAAATGGATTTTTGCCAGCATTTAATAAAAACGTGTCAAAACTGTGGGCAGAGCATTAATGGACAAAACAAAAAACAAGACAATTATCATACAACAAGTTTATCACTGTGCCAAACATGACTCAAAGCAACTATAAGAACAACATAAATGTAGGACAATATCATGTGAGACATTAAGACTATCATTTATCTTAGTTTGACCCTTTGAAGCATCTGTAGCACCAGCCTGACGCTCAGCTTATCTGTTGCTCATACAGTTACATACAAAGCATTTTTAAAAAAGCAAGTTCCATTGATGGCTCAGTATTGATGGCTACTGTTGTTGACAATATCAGCACTGAAAGATCCGCAAATTACACTGGACACGTATCATCAGGATTAAAACAACAAGCAAAAGTACATTACTTTTGAAACAAGAGGTTAAATAGAACTATGAGCTGTTGAATAATGAAGGAGAATTCGTCACCACTGTTGCTATTTGGTGATGACAACATTCTCTCTATTTTTATGTTCACCCTATAATAATTAGATTTTATTTTCAGGTTCATATTGAATTATTAAAAGGTTATGTGTGCATTCTGTCAAGTTTATTTTATCTGCTTATATAGCTTTACATCTTCCCTGCTTTATAAAAGGTACAATATTTATTTACAGTCGTATTTGAGAACAAATTAAGACTAATGTAAATTTTAATAAACTATACTGATGCATTAGATTAAACCATATTTTAGTCATTTAACAGCACTAGAAAATTGTACCCGCAGAATAGGGTGGTGCATGTGACAGTAGGCCTACTACACATAGCAGGATAATAAACAGATGATACCATACTGAAAATGAGATTAATTATATTTACATGATTTTAATCTTTACATTATTTGCACATGGTTCGATGAATAAGCAATATTACATTAACTCAGTTTTGGCTTTTTGCTAATTAATAGTGGTGAGATTAATTTTTTGTTGTGGAAAAAAACAAGTACATTCAGCTTATCACTTTTTTTTCAGTGGAATAGCAAATTGTTTAATTATGTTGTGTCTGAAGATACAGACAAAACATCAAAATAAAGTCCTGCTTCAGACATGTGTAGTAAACATTTGCTTTGTTTCTTGTCTGCATTTTTGAACCTGTCCCACACAGTAGAAATGCGAGCTGGTGCTTGGTGCTTTCACATTCCTCTTACCTGGCATCATTTTGTTTGATACCTGCACCAACCAGACACACAGCCCATTGAAAACAAAGACAGACCATTGTTTCGCAATTACCTGATAGATTGTGCAATGAAGAGCATGTGATAGTGATCATCCTGGAAGCTGTCTGAGGAATTCAGCTGCCGTTAATCTTGAGCCAACATGCTGAGTTTGTTTTGGCATACAGGAATATTTTCATAGTTATACAGAAAAAAATAGATATAGATATGGATATAGATGACCTAACTGGTGCATTCTTAGATGGGGAGAGAATCATGGGTTTTATGTTTCCTTTTCAGTGGAGTATATACTATTGTCGACTTTTTGAGTTGTAACTAAGCACAGTGGAATAGCTTTTCTTTGTTTCTGGGCTAAGTCATCACTAGTCGTTGTATTTAGTAACTGTAGGTGCAGATAAGCTTCCTCTGACCTCAAGTTGTGTTGGTGGGTTTAAAAATGTGTTCTAGACTAGGCTTTTCTTCCCTCCTGCCCTATTCCCCGAAAATATGGTCACATTGGTACTGCAAATATATTTAAAATATCCTTTAATCCTGTTAAAGCAAATGTTTCACTAAATTGCTAGGCTTAACATTTTTTCCAAGACTTTTTGTAATACAGGGAAGAGAGATTTCAATATTAAAAATGTAATGTTTCTTTATTTCCAGTGCACACACCTAATAAAGTCTAAAAAAGAAAAAAGACTATACATATATATAACACAATTGGGACATATGTAAGACCCCTGCAAGGTTTAACAACTAACGTGTGTGTTTTCTCGACAGAGACATCCTCAGGGTGGGTGTGACACTAGCCGGCCATCAGAAGAAGATCCTTAACAGTGTGCAGATGATGAGAGCACAGATGAATCAGATCCAGTCGGTGGAAGTTTGACCCCCAAGCTCGTGCAGGATGGTGAGGGAGGCAGGAATGAGTGGTCAGTTGGAAATGGACGCTCTCAAGCCCTGAGCCTGTTTTTTTTCCCCTGTTTTTTTCCACCATATTCCTAAGGGGATTTACTTCATCCCCTTCATCATTCAAAGTCTAATCTGCCCTTCAGCGTCCCCATCACCCAATCACAGAATACTCCACCAACTTTCTCTCCAACCCGGGGAAGTGTTGTCCCACAGAAGTCAACAAAAAACCTTCAGACGTCAGGCTTGCTGTTGCAAATGTAGCAAGTCATAGCAACAAGCAATTTCTTTTCATCAACCAAGAGCATGCTCTTCCTCTTTCTTTTAGTCCTTTATTATTATTATTTTTATTTTTATCTCTATTTTTTTCTCTATATTTCTAAAGATTTTTTAAGGAACTTATGATAAAAAGCTACATGAACACGAGGAATCTACACGACATGAATAGATATGTGTAAAAGTGTAATCTAGGCAGACTTTAATCGAAAGGCTACCCTTTAAAAGGGCAAGGAAGAAAAGAGAGGTACGACAGATGCCACTCCACACCATGTGCTTCTGAGATTGTTTTTCTTTAAATCTATTTTATTGGGGAAATCATGAAATAGGAATACTGACTGCCTGCTCAGGGGCTGCAAGCAGAAGAACGCGTGGAAACATAATCCCTGTGCCATGGCTGACAGGGGAGCGAGAAAGGAGACAAACACCATGAAATGGGACTTCCTTCCGGCAGCGATTACTGCCATGAAGAAAACACAAGACGTCTGATGTTTTAGCAGTTTGAAACACTTGAACTTGAACATACAAAACAAAACAAAACAAAACAAAAAAGATGTCTTCTCTCCTAAATAGTAATCTTGTTGACAGTGTTGAATTTGTGAAGATTTTTTTTCTTGGCTTCCATTCACCATGGGAAAAAAGACCATTTTATTATAATTTTATTATTTTCTTTTTACAGACATAACCTGCCAAATAGGACGTCTTCCTGTCCTACCTCACAGGTCCTTCTGTACATATTAGATGCACTATGTTTTTAGTCATGAATTGATGGATTGAAATGCTTTTTTTGACTATAACCAACACAGAATCCATTTTTCCTTACATTAGACATAAAGTGGTTGTGGATTTAAATTATTTAGTCAATGACACATCACATATGCTTCCCCTATACATATGTAGACACCAAGAAAATTTATTTTTTTTTGTAATGAATTGTTTACATAGAAGGACGCTGAGTGAACACGTTTTGCTATTCAATTAATCCCTCCTTTATTTTCAGAGCCCTGGAAATGAGTGTGTGCGTGCGTGCGTGCGTGCGTGCGTGCGTGCGTGCGTGCGTGCGTGCGTGCGTGGCTGAGTGAGCTTTGGAAGTCATTGAAAAAGATGACATCACTAGGAGCTTGGAGTTACTACACTTTACAGAACACTGTGCTTTTGCTTACTTCCAAGATTTTAAAAGGGTTTTTTAATGAAGTATTAGGAGTCTGTGGAATCTCAGCATTAAAGGATCAAAGTAAAAGACGAACCTTTAAAATGGGACAGTTTGATTCCAATATAAACATTGCATTGTAACGACTGATATTTCAGTAGTATTAGCAGTATTATATCTGCTAATGATACTGATACAATAAGGGTAACTTTACCCAAAGGCAACATTTGAAAGGTTACATGACTCCTACATACGCCTTTCATACAACCATACATTTTTTGCCATACATCCTGTGCAGAAGTTTGAGCACAACTGGTAAAATTGTTTTGTTGATTGACTGAAAAGTTTACACACCCTATACATGGGTCACACTTCTATTTATTGCTAGTTCAGTAGTTAAATATATTCCCAACATAATAGAAAAGAATAGAACATAAAATATAGTTTCCCAAATATTTTTTTTCAAAATGTTCAAGCCAATGAACAGGAATCACAAAGACCAAACATTTGTATATGGCTATTCTTCACCTGATCTGATAAGGTAATCTGATGTATGATCTGTATGCTTGATTTGAAATAAGGATGACCTTCCCGATGCAATGGGCTTGGCAAAACGATTGCGATGGCTTGTGCATGCCCAATGGCTGAGTTTTGTGTCATGTCAATGGCTTATGTCAGAGTCATGTAGCATTGCAAATGTTGCCCTTCAGTAAAGTGTTACCAGAAAACAAAATTTCACCCAGAAATACTAACACTGCTAATAATGAATGAAAACTGGCAGTAGCCTGTTAGCATCATGCTACTGATTCCTCATTTTTAATTCATGTTTAGCTGCTTTAGGTTTTCTGAGTGAAGCATGTGTAATAGGTCTAGTGTAGCTTAATCAGTTCAGGATGAAGGAACATGGTGATAACTGCCATATTCCAGGTTTTAAATTATTTGATGAAAATCCATCCATAGACCATGGATTACTCTTTTGGTCACCTCTAGTCCTCAGAAATCATGCTTTATTGACAATATCAGTATAAAAAACATAAAAAACATGTAAATATCAATGTAAGTAGCCTTCCCCTTTCAGAGATTTTTTCTTAAAGATGTGTTCGATTTTAGTGTACAGATTCTTTTGTTAAAAAATGAAAGGAGAGCTTTTAGTGTCAAATTCTTTGGGCTTTTTTTATTAGTAAATAGAGGCAGGTTGTGTTGGATGCTATTGCGCAAGGAATTGTGGGATTGAGTGGCCAAACTGAGCACTTCCAGCTTCTTTCATCAAGGCCAGAGCAATGCAGCAGATGCTGGAGGACATGAAAACCAGAGACACCTCCAGCTGTGTTACATTGTATGTTTGCGTGTGTGTGTGTGTGTGTGTGTGTGTGCGTCTGTGTGTGCATGCATGTGCGTGTGCGTGTGTGTGTGCATGTGTGTCCTGGCATGGAGGTCACTTGTGGTTAACGGCGCTCGATTACACTTTGTCTAGCTCAGCTCACGAGAGATTTCCTCCCTTTCATAACCTCAGGGTCCACCTACATCTTTAATACAGTAGAACATCTTGGTGCAGCTTGGCTACAGTAGCTACTTTGACCACACTTCAGCTGGATGATCAACTGCATTGAGAAGAGTCTGACCTGCTTAACACGATCAAATGCAGTGTTCGTCTGACACTGAGCCTCCTGTCTGAAAGCAGATGCATCAGAACCTTCTTCCAAAGGAATATCCTCTTATCTCTGATGCCATGCACTGTTTGCTCACCAGCAGTCCAGAAAGAATTGCTAAGATGTAAGCAAAATTGGCATTTGCCACCTGTTTTTGATCTGGTCAAAGAAATCTTCCTATTCCGTTAAAGGGTCAACATCTTTGAAGCCTTTGCTTTTACAGAAATAAGAAAATGTATTAAAGAAACCATTACTAAAGCTGCCCGATGCATCCAGTCTGATGAATAAAGAGAAGTTGTGTAAAAGTGAATTGCTGCCACAAAAACATTAAGTGGGGGACCAGAAAAATGAAGAATGTTGGTCCTTTAAAATGGGGAAACAACAAAAAGACCACCTGACCATCCATCTACTTGTTTGAGACATGTGACTTGTTGGACTGAGAACTTTTGGCTGCACACTCAATAGCTCAATAGCTGGGGTTTCCAATGTCGTCTATGATGAGCCAGCCGCCATATCTACCGGTACCTTTAATTGGAACAGCCTCACTTTGCCCAACACCAGCTGATTATATTCTGGTTGCGTTCAATTTTTTTCATGATTTTCAGTGATGACTGAAAAAGAAACATTATAGCAATTCTTTTCTACTGCCAGTGTGTATAAAATTCCATCTCAGTAGCAAGGCCCAAATTTAACCCCATATGTGCCTTTAAGGAATGAGATTCAAAAAGCAGTGCCCCTTACCGTCCTGCTGATTCCCATTTGACCGTTTTGGTTGTCTCTCTGTTCCGTCCCTGTCTCCAGTCGTTCTTCAAGAAGAGGTGATGATTTATTTAACCTGAGTTCATGCTTTAATATCCAGCTGTAAGGGGTTTTGCTCATGCTTCATCATGACTATTTCATAGCATGGATGATGGGAGACTACAGACAGAGAGTGAAAGAGAGAGAGAGAGAGACAGATTTTTCCCTTCTAAACTTTACAGTGATACCACCGTAGAGCCAACCTTTCAGCAGACCTTTACCTTCTGTGCTCCAGAGCAAGGGCCTTCAATATTTAATGGCTCCTCAGTGTCGTGCAGTAAAGTAGCATCAGGGCTGAACTGCTGAATTGCTTGTCTTCCTAAGAATATCCTCTCTCAATATCCTATTCTTTTTTCCCCCTCTACCCATATCCTTTCTTCTTTTCTATTTGCCTCCATCCCTCTGTTCTTTTCCAACCCCTTTCCTCTTTCCATCTCTTCCCTTCTCTCGCTCTCTCTCTCTCTCTCTCTCTCTCTCTCTCTCTCTCTCTCCCTCTTGCATTCCAAGCAGAGGGAAGAAAACAGCGAAATGTGTTTAAATTCGGGTTCCATCGCTGGCATACTTAACCTGGCAAATGTGTATTTGTATGTTTCCAGTAGGAAGGTGACTAAGTGGAAGATTGAAGGGGTGGCCTGAGGACACTGTTCGGCAGTGTTTGGAAGGTGTGCAGGCTGTGGGTTGCAGTGCAGTAGTAAATCTGTAGAAGTGCAGTGTGTTTACTTGCTGTGGTATTACTGGCACTTTCCGTGTTTGAAAAGATATGCTGCAGTTGGAAGAGTCGTCACCACTTACCTAATACCCGGCTCAAAGAAATGTGCTGCTTCTGAAATGAAGTTGGGACGAAACGGGAAGGAGATTTGTGTATGCAGTCTGAAGCGCAGGAGTCATGCGTTTACACGCAATCTGCCAGAATTAAGCTTGAGGCAGGTTATGATATTTGAAGCTGCTTGAAGATGTTTCTCCAGTCCAGGATTGCATCACTGTTTGTTGTACTAGCCCAGCAGAATGCATATTATCTTTCTAAATGCGTCTGCTAGGTTTGCAGTTATTTAAAATGGTATATTGTATCATATACCAAATTGTATACTCATAGACAAAAGTGTGAACACCCCCAGTCATTTTCCCCCACTTTCTAAGTAAAATAAATATGTACTCAGCTAAATAACACTGAAAAAATAAATGAAACATGAATCCACAATTTGCTATATCCCCTGTCCTCTATTGTGTTCAATCCAGTAACTAAATGGAATTCATGTATTAAAATATGCAGAAGTGTTTGAAATTGTAATTTAGAAAAAGTTGACCAATGGTGTCCAAACAGAATGGCAGCGTTGTACATGCTGCCGCTGTCATAAAACGTACGTCTGATTGGTAACAAAGGATACATTTTTCTTCCCTTAAGAACACTTAGGACCGTTTCTGTAGGTCCATTCATCATGAAAGGTCTACACAGTGTTAAGGGCAGAGCTTAAAGTTTTGAAAGTGTTACAAGGTTTTGATAAGACAGCAACGATAAACAAAGCATTCATATGTTTAGTCTGTCTTCCCAGAATAAATGGCCGCCAATGTAGCAGGCTTACACTCCATGTGTGTGGCTACAACCCACAGGCCAACAGGCACATTGTAACCACAAACACAGGTCAGCACAGTCTCTTCTTTGTCTTATGTAGTGTTAATCAGAGAAGCCTCAACTGAAGCTTTGCTCTTTTTACGCTTCCCTTTGAACTCCATTGTCCACAAATGCTCATCTCAGTAGTGTAGCTGGTCTATAGCCTGTTCTGCTTGTTCAGTATAGCGGTCAGCAGGCCTAAGTGAGATGTTCCAAAACTTCAGAGGTTTTGGGACAGCAGTTCATATTCTGCAAAAACACAAAGCCAGCAGTTAGGTACATTTCATCTTAACGGTACAGCAGAATTCCTACTTTCCATTGTGTTTTTAACCACTAGCACCAAGGTTTACATCTCTGTAGGAGGCTAACTGCTTCCCAGTTTCATTTCGGTCCATCCTTTCATTTACTGGAACGCTGTGTAGACCTCAAAAGTCTGAATAAATGATGGCAGGAGTGCGAAAGAATGTTACGCAGAGTGAGTCGGCGATGCATATTGGCAATTTACATGTGGACTGTCTCACCGCAGGTCCAGTACTTTTCACCACAGCTAACAGATGCAGGAATTTATAGGTATTTGTTGTATGAGGTAGGGTCACCATGAGGCCTCAAAAGGTGCTGGGCCAGATGGCTCAATGGAGCATGTTATACGAACTCTCAACAGCCATCACTTCACAGCCCAGTTATTAAAACGATCATTGCCGTCATTGAGCTGGCGACAGTTGCATTATGCAGACATCATCACGACTGCCAATGCTCCCGCTCACCATTGGCAAGTGTTAACACCGTACGCCATTTAAACCCCTTTACTAAAAGTTAGGGGCAGAGGCAAGCTGTGAGTGGCATATGCTTCCCGTCTCTGCAGAACCATTCTGCCAACTGTGTGCCAGTTGTAAAACGCACATGAAAAACCATTATATCTCAGTATTACAATGATCATGGCAGTTGAACGTAAACACAAGCTGGAGCTGGCTCTCTCTCATGACTCCGTGTTGTGGCCCGTGTCCCCCAAATATGGTCAGAAGTGTGAGAGAAAATGGCTCCTGAGTGGGCAACCCTTGCACACAGCGTAACACCGCTCTCTTGTGGTTGGATGGCAATACTGCAGCATGGCTGTGATTAAACTTCCCTGAGTTTCTGCCGTATTACTCTTCACAGGGCGTCTGGAGCCTTGTGTGGAGCACTGTTTGCCCTGACCACTGTGACAGATATGGGAGGTCCTGTTTCAATGTATAAAATGTACATTTGACTGTAACCCTGTGAATGATGTAACAATTTCATTATTTGTAATATTGTTATTTGGTTTATTTTCTAAAAATTGATCAGCCCAACTTGACTCTCCTCATTAAAAAATGAAATGAGATCTGTTATACATCTGTGTCTTGATGTCATTGTTATACCACAACGGTTATTTACAGGTTATTGACATAATTGACATTGTACCAACTGAATGCTTATATGCAATGCTGAAATATTATATGAATATTAGCCTATAGCTACAAAAACTGGTTAAAACACACCATCAGGATAATGCTCATTTATTCTAGCACCATTATGGGATCCTAGTATTATGATAACACTAAACCAACACCATTGTACATAAACATTTTTGAAGGTTCTAAATAAAATAGACATATGAAAAAGTCTGTGGCTTATTAGACGTCTGACAACATATCTTTGCTGTTGGACCAAAACCCTTTTTGGCAGTGTTTTCTTTTCTTTTTTTTTTACATTGATTTGATTTGAAATCACCAGCTGACCCTAACACAATTTAACAATGATTGGACCATCAAAAAAGAGCCAAAATGAACTAATATTAACTTTCATTATATGAAATACAAGGTTCTGCTCTGAGGATGCATTTGATCATTGTTATTGTAAACACACCATCACACACACTGCACCACAACCAAATGTGACCTCTGATTTGAACCCATCAAATGTGACGCAGCGGGCAGCCATCAACAGCAGAAAGTGTATTGGGACGGAACCTTGCTCAAGGGTATGTCAGCGGTGCCTGAGTTGGGACTTAAACCCACTAGGCCGCCACTGCCCACTAGAGTCTCAGCATACTTTCCATACTTTCCCAACTGACTTAAATCATAGTAAATTGTTGCCACCATTAGGGTTTTCTAATTAATTTGGTGGTTAATCTGGTACTGCAGGAGTTCCATCCAGGGCCTGAAGGTCTAACTAATGGGTGAGCTTATGAAGCCAAACTTATACCATGGAGAGAAAAATCTGACTGGATCATTTTCTTTTGGACATTTCTAAAATGTAACTTTTTTGCAACACTTAAACACAAATAAAATAAAGTAAAAGATTCTTAATTGTCATTGTATCAGAATACCATGAAATTAGTTTGGTAGCTCTCAGGCACCAGCAGCAGAATAAAGTGCAACATACACATAAAACGTGATAAAGAAATAGAAAGACATAGACATATAGACAAAAAGTGCAAAGTACAATATGATCATTTAAATAAATAAGAAGTGAAGTAGATGAGGTGAAGTACAAGATGAAATAAGTCCTGATCCTGGTATATATTTCCAACATTCAATAGTTCAGTCCGTCCTTATTGTAGTTTAGCACCAAATGCCTGAAAAACTTACACACTTAAAAAAATAAAAAATAAAAAAAGGGCTGCATGACCAAGAGCTCCGAGCTGCTCCGACGCACATGCCACCATCTTGGAGTAATGCCAATTAATAAATGAATAAATAAATAATAAATTAAAATAAATAAATGCTTTAACAAAAATGCCCGTGTATTTATTAGTCGCCAAAAATGGCTACAGCTTCTAGGGAGTGTCTCCCTATACCTAAATAAACTCTTCCTTGCATTTAAACATTGTTAAGTTGTTAAATCATCTTAAATAAACTTGCTTATGTGGTTTCTGACACTGGACTTCCATTGCTGACCCCGAATACTTCAAACACTAAGTAAGTCTTGGCCAACTGACACTTTAGGGTAAAATTGTGCAACAATGCTGTAAGCACATCAGGTTTGTATGTGTGTATAAATTTATTGTTGGACATTTTCTTCTTCTGCGTTAAATGGCCCTGTGAGCTGTGATGTAAAAAGTCTCTTCAGGGAGTTCAAACTCAAGTTAGCCAGAGGCATTGTCTGCCCCAATTCACGCCTCATAGTAATGCCAGCCAGTGCTTCAGTGCGATGTTTGGGTACGAACAAAGTGCAGTAGACCCCCACCCTCCACCACCCCCTGCTGCTCCCACTGCCTGGCCTCCAGCTCGCGCTGCTTTGAGGCCTCGTTAGCAACTAGACGTGTGAAAGGCTGGTGACCCCTGCCTGACCTCCCAGAGAGTGACATGCTTAAAAAAGAGAAGGGAGTAGCTCCTGCAATGCGAAAGGAGTTCAGGAGTTCAGCGTCAGAAACCCGCTGACTATCCAACAGTTCTGCCGGCTAATCCGGCCCAGCCGTGCTCCCCCCTTTACGCCCTGTTAGCCACCGCCACCGCCTGCTCAGCGGGAACTGTGCGGCCGCCAGATCTCCGGCAAGTCTCCGAGAACCCAGAGCCGCCTCGGCTCGCAATCAGTGTGTGTCTGCTGTCCACATGAGACTGTCTGAACCAGACTGAAGACTGAAAAATAGCTCGGTACTCTTTCAAAACAAATGTTCCTTTAAAGTTTTGCCCCACGGTAGAAGATGATGTTTTCATACAATACTTACATGCAGATTAAGTGACAGACTCACACATTTACCCAGAAAGTCCTTACTAGAAAGTTCATTATGGAATCAGACCTGTTGCTGTGGTTATATGTTAAAGACCCTTTTTAAATGTGACATTTTTAAAGAGCAGCAACTACATTGTTTAAAAAGTTTGCAGAAACATAACCAGAAACATATATGTTTTTTAAGGTCTGTCAGTTGTGTCCACAAGGTTATGATGGTTAGTTCCACTTTACTGCATAGATTTTAATGTTACTGCTGCCACAACTAACTACTACAATAAAAATGAATATGAACAATACAAATGTAAATAAAATAATAACCTGATTCTTTTCTCACACACACACACACACACACACACACACACACACACACACACACACACACACACACACACACACACACA
>JBBIGC010000131.1:11950529-11961810 GCA_037576955.1 Lepidarchus adonis | reverse complement strand
ACTGCAATAAGACAAAGCTGGAGACAGATTGATGAAGTAAACTGTTTGTCATTAGTTAAATCCATGCCTCAGAGAATCCAAGCTGTTATAAAAGCCAGAGGTGCTGCAACAAAGTACTAGTAGTGTTTTTATTTGGTGATTCCATATAATTTTCCTCAGATTTGTGATTCCATATTTTTTTCCTCTGTTTGTTCTTTAAAACAGTTGTCATTGACTATAGTTATCTTTGTTTTGTTTCTTTTAAGTGTTTTATACAGCCACAAGGTTGGATTGTTGAGTGACAATAGTTTTGTGGCATGTATGCACGTTTTTTTTTCTTCTACACAATTAAACATTTGAATGAACATCATCTGAGATGGTGATTCCATACTTTTTGCCAGGGGTTGTATAACAAATCATCCTTCTGTGCAACTGTTGAGCACACCTGACAAGCATCAAAGCAACACCACCAAATGAGCCAGTGGAGGGCTGCAAGCATTAAGGATCTCCTACTGTTAGAGCATAAACCAAATAGTCACTGGTGCAGAATTATTCACAGTATTATAATATATGAATATTTTAATATGATTTTTAAAAATACCACAATTATTGTGGTATACTTTGACACCCTGGGTTTGTGCATCTCCATTTTGAACACAAATTCAGCCTCTCAATTGCCTCATGTTGCTTTTTAAGTGGTTTTATATGCATTTATTATACTATCTGCAATATACTTGTAATTTTTTTATTCCAACTATAATAGTTTATCCATGTGGCTGCCTAAGTAATTGTAATCCTTTTTTGTCCAAATGCTGTAGGTTAAACTTCGATTTAATAGTTTCTGCAGAGCAACCCTTTTCATAAGTAAAATAAACACATAAACCTGCTTATTATACGGTTGTACAGAACTCTGCAGAAAGTTCCTCTGAACTGCTCATCCCAGCATTTTAAAGTCTGATATTTCTTGATGAGAACAATGATCAAACAATGTAGCATGGAAGATTTATACCACCAATTGAGCCTTCAAATGGCAATGAAATCAGTAAGTATAAAATACTGTGGGTTTATCACTAGTTTACCATCCTTTTTTGGATGAATTGTATAGTAATGACCGGAGGACTAAATGTATCCCTTACATATATAAAAAACTTTGAACAACATAAGTGTCAGTTTTACCATTATCTTCAACAATCTCCAACCCCCCCCCCCCCCCCCCACAAATATGACCAACACATCCAAAAATAGAATAAAATAGAATAGAATAAACCTTTATTATCTCACGTATGAGAAATTTCAGTATTACAGAGCTCTTGTACAAAGAAAAGGAATACAAGAGCTCTGTAATACTGAAACGTCTCATATGTGAGAACCAAAAAGAACCAAAAGGGAAGTTTAGAACTGTTACATCCTGACTAATTCTGAATGAGGGACACACAATAAAGCTGGATCAATGCTGCAGCACAGACAAGGTCGCAAAGGTTTGTACTCAGTCTAGGTTGTTCCCAGCCACCTCACACCTGAGGAGACAAACAGTGGGGCTAATAGAGAACAATCAATGTCTGTCCCCTGCAAATTGACTCCTTGGAGCCTTGCTTGCAGAGGGTTCTGCAATTAATTGTCAACCTTGGTTAGAAGCTGGTCTAGTGGCATTTGTTATGGCAAAATACAATACATCCTCATTCTGTAGTATCATTACGTTGCTCAAGATAAAAGACCATCTGCCTTTTAGTCTGGCTACTAATTTAATCCATTTGAACCCACTCTGTTCTTCAGCTGAAAGAAGGAAGAGAAGAATGCTTTGGTCATTGGCCTTACTTACTGGTCTGGTTTCATAACTAAAGTGCTCAATAATCCAAAGAGAGTAACTCATTCTGCTTTGCAATACCTGGGAAGTGTTGCAGATAAGGTCTTGCTTGAAACAAAAGCCCATTTTTCTTTATTCCGGGCCAGGTATAAATCCTCACGCTATTTTTCCAGTTCAAAGAGTATAATTATTCATGTGGAAGTTTTTGCAGTTGTTTGTTTTGGCAGTGACTAATTAAACTGAAAGTCTTATGTGACTATGGCCTCGTTCCAAAGCTAATTTGAAGGATCGTTCAAAGGTTTCTATGCCTGGACCAGGCTGTGGTCTGTTGGGATGAAAGTGCAGCAGACTTAATTTTACACATGCACATTTAACTATGGAACATCAACAGCGAAGTGTACCTTGGAGAGGCTAAAGTTATATGGAAGGCAGAAGCAGTGCTCCAGATACACTTATGGCTTTCTTATCTGTTGGTCCTTCAATCATTGTACACAAATCAGGCTACTCTCATTTGCATTAGCACATTAACGTGTCATAAATTAGATTTTTTTTGGCTGCTAAGGACTAGCAATTGCACAGTTATTATTATTATTGTTACTGATTAGTGATGATATCCGAATAATATAGATATTACTAGATATTTACCTAATAAATAATACCATCATCTGTAGATACTATGTACATTACCAACATTGGCATCAGCCTCCATATCCCATGTCTTTTCATCCCTGATCTTTATATTAAAGACAATATTTACTCCATAGTGTACTACAAAGGGAAAAATGCTGTCAGACCGCATTTATACCCATGATTAAGAGAAAAGATCTGCTTTAAACAACAGTAATGCTTGTTTCTCACTAATATAATAATAATATATCTCACCAGAAAGAGCTGAATTATGCGTAATGAAGAACAGCACGGGACAGCTTGGTGCCTTGCAAAGAAAAACACTTTACTTATATGTGACTAAACTATGATTTATAACTTCCATTCCATGTGTTGGTGCATACTGAGTGTTCTGCAGGTTCCCTATCTAATTGAGTCATCCCAGGCAAGTCAAAGTCATGAACCATTTATGTCCACTGTTAGTCTTCCTCCTCATGTCTGTTTTGGCATATTATGACCCAATGCACATTTCCATCACAATTCGATCTACTACAGTTGTCCTCTTCTGACTCACGGCACAACCTTGGTCTACTTCTGTAATTTGATTTCCCTGTCTGGAGATCCCTGCAGGGAAAATGTAATTGAGAGTTTGAATATGTCTGGGAGTGGAAGTGTGTGGCATTTCCATCCGGTTACTCAATAAGGAAGCCTGAGTGACTTGAGAAACTGATGAGGACTGAATGAAAGGAAACATTTCCTTTTGTGTTCTCAGCAACATTTGCAATGGTCACTTCTTTCTATATGATGATGCAAAGTAGGGGTTGCTCTGCTTCTCTCAGCTTGGGTCCCATTTTCAGTCCCTGGAAACTATTCATCTTTATTATGACTATGATTATTATGAGTCTTATTCTTGTATAATTATATAACCTGTATAATTCCTGTTCTATTCCATAACACAGACTCTTTTGAACCAGGTGATCTGTGCAGACATTGAGCTTATTGTTTACTTATGGCAAATATATATTGACATTAGCATGGATGAGTGCTCTATCTTTTCCACTAGGAAGTGACATCATATGTTGACTGCACGGTACCTTTTATAATAAGCAAGGAATGGAAACACAAGACAAATGAACAACATTGTGTGAGCGTGCAGCATACAGATGGACTTCTCCACAGGGGGCTACAATCTGCATGCACACGACTTCGGTGTGGATATTTGGATTTCTTTGCCATAGCAACAGAGCTGCAGAAAGGTACTGGAAAGACTTTGCTGAGGCTCAGTTTGCATGGGAGCCATAGACGGAGTGGACGGCAAAGCAGCAGAGTGCTCGCAGTTGCACTTCATCGTAGAACTAGAGGAATTTCCCCAGGTCCTCTTGTTTGGACTGTGGCAGCTTAATGACACAGAGCTCATCATATAGAAAGAAGAAAGACCTTTTGTCGCGGTCACTCTTTCAGTCAATGGGAGGCAAATGGAAGGACGCAACAATTGCATTCTTCACTCAGCATGCTGGAGCAGCTGCAGACTGGATCCTTTCGTATCAGGCATGCAGATAATTGCCTTTGTCCATCGCATGCAATCGACTCTGGGTAAATGAGGAAGAGCGGGAATCCTTTCATTGAATGCCTCAAAACCTTGTGTCTTTCTTCCTCAATTTGCTCTTATAGTGCCTCGCTTGGTTCTGTTTACCTCTGTCTGTTAATCTCCCCTCCCCTCTCTCCCTCTCTCTCTCTATCTCTGTGTCTCATCGCCTCTCTCTCTCATACTCCCTCCTTCCCTCCCTCCCTCCTACAGCTTGTTATCTCTCCTCCCCTTGCTCTTTGAAAGCCAGTAGTCTATCTACAATTCACTCCACGCGTCGCCTGCTACATGATCTCTCGGAGAAACAGCGTCCACATCTCGCCCTCCCACCTCCATGCAAGAGATATCCTTTAGAAATTTATCCGCGGAACAGTAAAATGCTTTCGTGCAGGCACTGATTCCCTCCTTTTTCTCCTTGTGCCTTTCCCCTTCCCCTCCCCTCTCCTAATCTCCTGCCCTTTGACCCTCACCCTCCTCCTTTCACCCCCCTGACAGCCCCTTTTTTCCCTCTTCCAACTTCCCTTCCCTTTCTTCCCTCCTTTGGACCCCCTTGACCATGTTGCCATGTGTCTGCCGGCTTCAGCCGCTCCTTGCCTTCGTAGCATTTGCCTTGCTGACTCAAGGGGAAAACTGTCCAGCCACCTGCCTGTGCCCAGACCATCACACAGTGGACTGTAGCGACCGGGGACTCACTCGCCTACCTGACGAAATCCCACTGGATGTTCGCCGGCTGCTGCTTTCCAACAACTGGATCCCACGGATACCTTCTGACTTCCTTGTGCTTTACAGTGACTTGGTGTATCTGGACCTCCGAAACAACTCTCTCTCCCACATTGAGCCGGGGACCCTCAGCACTTCCTCCAGGCTGGTGTTCCTGGACCTGGGCAGCAACAATCTGACCGAAATCCCTAAAGGAACTTTCGGCGAGTCCCGGAGCCTCATCAAGTTGCGTTTGGGCAACAACCCTCATCTGAGCATGGTCAATGAGGATGCCTTTAGGGGGTTGACCTCACTGAGAGAACTTGAACTAGAGCGCAATGCCCTGTCTGGCCTACAGGTGGGGGCGCTGAGCCAGCTGCCTTCTCTACGCGTGGTGACATTAGAGGGCAATCCTTGGGTGTGTAATTGCAATTTTGCCAACCTCTTCACTTGGCTACTAGAGAACAGTCACAAGCTTCCTAATGGTAAGTTCCTGACGTTCTGTGGGTCACTTTTACAATACATTCGTTCTCATATTAGCACATCACCCACATCACTGAGGTTATACTGTTATTCCAAAGCATTAGTTTAACATCTTTTCGTTCAACTCAGTCCAGTAATCTCTGCTATTTATAATACCCCAGTTACAAAAGGGACCCCTTCCTCTGGTCTAAATTTAGCCCTCTCTCTGCCAACCCCCTACCAAGAAGGGATTTCCAGACTAATGACAGACAATCAAGGGCATTGTTCTGGAGGGAAGCCTTTGGGAGTACCTCATGAGCTGGCATTAGGTACAGGATTGCACCCTCATGTGTATCCGAGCTCACGTTTTGCATTTCACTTGGATTTGTGCTCTGATAACGTGACACTTTCATTACATATACACACACCTGTCTCTACGGACATGATTGTGTATGTGTATGAAAAATAAATCTGACATATACAGTATAAGCATGTTGCTTATATGACATGTTTTATTGGAGCCCCCTCCTGCTGAGAAGCCATTTGAGCCCCAGCAATGTGTTTCCACTTGGGTGGACTCAGTGATGGAAGATGACAGTAGAAGCTTATGTAGAGTGACCTGTAGCCTTTTATTCTTTATGCCTGATATGTGAAATATGCAAGTGTAACGATAATGAAATGAGCCGTTGAACCAAATAATCTGCTAGATGCATTTGTTTCTGAAAAAGAATGAATACTAATGCTGTATGATGAAAGAAAATCAGATTTTTAATCTTTTCATTTATATTTAAGGTCACCTGCTTACTGGTTCTGTTCTGAAGAAAATGTTCCATATGGTGTCCCTACACACAAGCCACCCAAACAAGTCTATGCACAAATTCAAATAGCAAAGACATGAATTACAATAAATATATAAATATATAAATACAACTACCCCAGCTGTCACATTCTCTGAGCCAAGGTCATTTCACATGAAGGGGCCGACATTCACAATGCCAGCAAACAGGATGCTCACTCAGAGCTGCACTTTGTGATGATCATGAGTATAAAGATGATCATGTATTTGAGAACATCCTCATCTTTTATTTCAGATGGAAATAGAAACTAATAGCAGATTCCTTAAGTTAACATAGAACCAAATGGGCAAACAGTGTACAGCTGGCAGTGCCCCCGCTCTTCACTATGTGTCTTTGAGAATGGGCAGGCAGGTCCCTCTTCCAGCCTGTTTACATTCAGACATGACCTTGTGCTGTTATTGTTTGTTCCCCCAGTATGTTTTCAGCTATGTGTGGATGAGGGGCCATGTCATACAAGAGTTGGCTGTTGATTCATTGATATTTTTCCTGATTCTAAAATTACAATTTTAGTCTGACTTTATTCTAACACCTCCAATGACATATCTGTAAAATTAACTGAAGTTCAGCTGAAGGACTATGTAGAATTTTGGGTTGAGTTTATAGTGTTAAGAGAGACATTTTGACCAGAAATTGATTTACCAGCGATTTAGTTTAGCATGAGCATCCACTGAGCATCTGCAGTGGCCCATCCAAATAAAATACTGTCAGAATTTCTTGCTTACTTTGTCACTTTTGGCCAATATACTAAGCCATGTGCAATACCGAATGATGCAATATGACCATGTGTACACATACTGTATGTCTTCTGTGAAAAGTTTGCACTCAGGACCCTGGAACATTTGCAGTCAGACCCTGGTGCACTGGCAGAAATATTACCTCTGGTTAAAAACTGCAAATGCATTTATCATGAACATTCAGTGCAGTCTCTGGCTGGGCATAATAAAGTCCATTAGAGAAAAAGAGCCAAGCACACATCAGCAGCAGTGTAGCCGGGGCCAAGCCTCTGGCGTACCTGCCAACTAACCCAGTGTGTGCTTACTCCCCAAGTCAGGAGTATGCATCCTCACCTCACATTCACTGCTTATTTCTGCATCACTGACTCCTTATGACTTGGGGGAGATTGAACTGTGGCTGGTCAAAGCCATGAATAGAGCAGAGTGACCTTTTTAAACACATACAAGAGGAGGTGGGAGACTGGCCCTGCTTACGGGTTTATTTCCAACTGAACTGGCACCAAAAAGCATGTGGGTTTGTCAAGGGTGGGAATATATTTAGATTTGCAAAAGTTCATTATCGAGATGCCAGCTAATGGATAGAAGGATGCTTTTTAACTCTTATGGTAATCTCATCCCTTTGTACCCTAGATGATGTATATAGCTAGAAATCTATATAAAAAATATTCTTACTGAAGTGTGGACCACATATGGGTCATACAAATTTGGGAGGGCTAACACCTTAAAGTCAGTTCCTGAATTTCAAAGCTACCTGTTGGTTTTGTAGAAAATTTTACAGTACTTTCTGAATAAAAAAATCTTCAAACATCCCACTTTGCTTTTATTACTACTTTTCCTGATATGTTGGGTTTAATTTATTAGTTTCTACATTTTCCAAGCAATTGGTTAGGTTGCCTGGTTAAAGGCACTTCAGCCTGCTTCCAGGTATTGAACTCTCAAGCCTTCAGTCACAAACCTGGTTTTCTATCCATTAGGCCATGGCTTGCCCTTTCAGAATTATACATGCAAGACATTTATGCAAAAAACATTCCTTCTAGCAGAAGTATTAGCATCAGTGTGTGAACCCACGAGGCTAAACAACTGTTGTCATAGTAAGCAGATATGTAAATGTGTTGGTTTTAGTGACGTCACAGAAATAACATTTAAAAAGGGTTGTTGGTGCTGAAATATGAACTTCATAGACTGCAGTATGAACAGTTATTTCCATAATTTATTTACATGATTTATGATGTGGATAAAAAAGTACTGCTTTATGTTCAGGAAATATAATATGAAGTTCAGCTCCACAGTATGGGTGCTTCCACACCTGTAGTCTTTAGTCCAATTGAATCAAACTGTAGCAGTTTGACCACATGGTTCATCTGGGCTGGTGTGAACACAGTGCTCGATCTTGAAATAAAATAGTCACACCAAGAATCTTTAGAGGAGGTGATATCCTAAACAAACTCGGATGTGTTTTGTTTGTGGTTTGAACATGATCAGGCCTCAATTTGACCCAACTTCCATGTGTACTTCAGATGTCTGAGCTAAACAGATGGCAAGAAAACATGTTAACATATCAGGCTTACCAAACATGCGGTAGGATAGTATATTTTATCTGAAGGAAACAGTATTTTCGAAGAGTTTACAAATCCATCATCTAATTTGGACCAAATCAAACAAACTGTAGATGTGAAAATGCCCTAAGATTACACTAGACAGGACCTACTGTACATTCCAATATTACAAAAACCCCAAAGAACTGAAAAAGCCCAATATACTCGCTTCAGCTTTGGGGAAAATGGGGGTTTACATCAAACTGTGGTAATGACATTGGCCCTCACGTTGTTCAGAAGGTTTATTACCCTCTTGAACCCAGCAGTTGAGCTGCTGATCCAACTTTAGATAGCACGCTGCAGAAGACAGCACATTTTCCATTAGATATCAGCAAGCCTGCAGCCTGTGATAGATTATCCCTCTAAATGAGAGGATGGATTTTCTGACTGGTGAGATTCTCTATCATCATATTTCTCAGAATAAAAATGAATACTAGAAGGCAACCTCTTAGCGCTCCTATATACAGTCTTGAGAAAAAGTTAGTACACCTTATGAATGCCTGTGTGGAACATTCTTTGACATATGGATATTTCATCTCAATTTTAACAATACTGAGAGATTCAAGTAATACAACTAAAGAATTAAAACTGAAGAAAAGACTTTTCAAAATCTTCTGTAAAATGTAATTCTACAAAAATGTGATTTCTGGTGAGCAATAAATTAAGACACCACCACCTTTATTTCTATTTAAAAGGAATGCACATGATTAGAACATCATTACTCAGCATTTTGAAGGAATTCAAAAATCCTTCCTATTTAAACCTCAGACATTTAGTTTGGTGTTTTCCTTTTGAGGTGAGAGCGAACACCATGGTCCGCTTAAAAAAGCTGTCTGAAAGAAGATTGTAGCATAAGTTCACCCTAAGAGCAGACTACACGATGCTAAAAGAAGTCTCCAAAAGCCATCATCAAAATGTCATCTTTGGACCTACTGCAGGGTCTTGCTTGGGTTGATGTGAAAGTTCATGCCTCTAAAGACAGAAAGACACTGCACAATTTTAATTTGCATGGGAGATGTGCCAGGAGGAAACCTTTGCTCTATATGAGATTCACAATGTTCTTGGGTTATAATGGAATAATGTTCTTTGGACAGATTAGTCAATCAGTAAATCAATAAATCAAATACAGCATTCCAGAAAAAGAACCTTATACCAACTGTGAAGTATGGAGGTGGGAGTGTCATGGTTTCTGATGCTTTGCTGAAGCAGAACCTGGCCAGTTCACCATCATAGAATCCATCATTAATAATCTTGTGTATCAGAGGGTTCTTGGGGAACATGTAAGACCATCTGTAAGAACATTAAAGCTGAAGTGGAACTGGATCCTGCAACACGGCAATGACCAAAACACACCAGTAAATTCACTGGACTGAGAAGTGGAGAGTCCTGGAGTGGCCAAGTCAAAATCCTGATCCCATTATTATGCTGTGGGGTGACATGAAACGGGCTCTACATGCAAGAAACCCCTCAAACATCTCACAGCTTAAAAACTGCTGCATTGAGGAGTGGGACAAACATTCCTCAGACCGATGTCAGAGACTGGTAAATGCTACTCTCACTGTGTTTATTTCAGCCAAATGGGGTAACACTAGTTATTAGGGGGTAGGGTTTCCTAACTTTTTCTTCATTTAAAATATAAATTTTTTGGTTGACATCTTTTGTTTAATTAATAAATCAAAGTTAATTTTTGTTGTTTACCAGCAGTTAAATCACTTTTTGTTCCAGAGATAACTAAAAATAAAATTAGACATCGATATGGGACCATTTATTAAGAAAGAACTGAATATTTAATGAGGTGGTGACCACCAGGCGTGTATGACACATGGAGCTTCATTTGGTGAATGAGGGTCTCTGGATTATCTCCACAAAGATACCTGACAAAAAGACCCTCACTGCTTATTACTTACTTACCCACTGTATGGCCAAAACATGTTGAGATTTACATACAGGTGTACTGTATGTGGTTTTGGTATGCCTACTCATATTACGTTTTACTGATGATTTAAAATGTTTTAAAATTCTACATTTACATTGAACAAATTTACATATGGTGGTCTTATACATTTGAGTGCATGATTACTATTTATTTGCTATTTTTAACATCAAATATAAAAATAATATTTTGAAAGGATGAAAATTTAGGCCCTCTTTCAGGTGATCCCCTATTGTTTTTTGTAAACCATTAGGGCTTATTTAACTCCTTTAACTTTAATTAAAATCATATGCAGACAATCAAGAGCATAATAAATTATAGAAGCCTTCAAACCTCTCCGAGTGTTGTGTTTACACTCAACAACTATGAGTCTTGCTAAGCAGTGGGCTGATGGGGATCTGAAATGATAAATTCTTAAAGAGATAGAGAAGACTATAAAATATATCAAAACATTTCCTGTGTGTGTTTCTCACTGTCCAAAATGGCATTAAATAATGGAAGCCAAGAATACCTGTTGAAATCAGGAAGAAATCTAATAAATATAATAAAATATCTATAAAGCAAGCAAAACCTGCCGGAAGAATTAAATGGCATAGCAATAGTGATGAACTGGAGTTGTGTGGCAGCTAGTGGCCCAGGAAATGTAGTGGGAATAGAAGTAGGAAGGATTACTATAAAAATCAACAAATCCAGAAAGCTAGTACAAATCTGAAGAAAAAAGAGGCAGAGTGTTACAACAAAGTGGTCTTTTTTAACCTCAAGAACTCTGATGCTTGTTGTGCACATTTTTCAGCCAAAGCCAATTTAGTTTCACCCATCTATGCTGTAGCCGTGTTTCGGTCCAGAATGCAATCCAAACCTGTAACTGGCCTCAAAAATCTGGTGTCATTTCTTTGACCTACACTGTGATGTATTCACATAGAGTATAATATAGTACAGAATCTGGGTCTTTGTTGCAACTAGGTCTATATGATTTAAGTCTCTCTCTCTCTCTCTCTCTCTCTCTCTCTCTCTCTCTCTCTCTCTC